>OVAU01002459.1:0-12504 GCA_900406315.1 Biscutella laevigata subsp. laevigata
AATACAATGGTCAGACGAGTTAATCAAACGGGTAAAATCATAATCCATAAAACAAATAATTATATAATTAAATAAATTTACAGAAAATAGTTTAATATTATTTATTAATCACACATATAATTTTCTATAAAATAATAATATCGTAACATTATAATTGAAATACATCACCCTGCCGGTTGAGTAGTTGATTATAATTTAAGGTGCAGAAATTTGATTTGAAACGCAGAGGTGTTCATATCACGAATCTCGTTGGCGTTACAGAAGAGAGAGAGAGAGAGCTCATCTTCTTCTTCACTTAGATCTGTTTTCTCCACCCTCTTTCACTCTATCTCCAGGATTTTAACGTTCGCTTCTGTTCCATCTCCGTCGTTTCTTCTCGACGTCAGCTATGGTTTCCTCCACCAAAATCAAATCCGTTGATTTTTACCGGTCCGATCCTCTTTTCTCTATCTCTCTCTATGTCACGTCCTCAATTCTCCTTCTTTATTTCCCTTTGTTAAATTCGCATTTGCGAATGTTTATACATTACGGGATTGCACCCTTTTTTCCCCTGGATTAATTACACTTTTGATCATCCGGAATTCGTTTATTCTGCATTTGGGCTTTCGAATCCGTGATGACGAATCTTTCTCTGATGATCTGATTTTTGAGGTGCACTTTTTTAAATTGCTGTTCAGGAAAATTCCGAGAGATTTGACAGAGGCAAGTCTTTCAGGTGCTGGGTTATCCATTGTAGCAGCCCTCGTTATGATTCTTTTGTTTGGAATGGTAAATTCTCTTTTTTCTTATTTTGTTATCTGAAATCTTTCACATTTTCTCTGTTTGATGAAGTATTCTTTTAGTCTGACCAAATATTCTGGCTGTGTGGACCCAAAAGTTATTTGATTAAAAGATAACGATTTTTTTGTCTTGCAGGAGCTGAGTAGTTATTTAGAAGTCAGCACTACCACATCTGTAGTAGTTGACAAGAGCACTGACGAAGACTTCTTACGCATTGAGTTTAACATAAGGTTAGATATTGCGTAGATAACTAGTAGAGTGAATAACTACATTTTGGTTAACATTATTCCTTTTCTCTTTTGATCTTTAAAATCTTCTCTTCACGTCCGGTGAACATTGATACAGTCACAATCGTGAAGATTTCGTATTCTTTTCTTTTCTTTATCACATGCTCGATTCATATGCAGGGAAAATGGAATGGTTTTCGTTATAATCTGACCTTTTTTTTTGTTTCTTACCTCTTTGTAGTTTTCCTGCCCTTTCATGTGAATTTGCATCTGTTGATGTGAGTGATGTTTTGGGAACAGTAAGTCTCTACTCACAACTCTTAGTCTTTCTATTTTGATGGTTTCATTCTCATTATTAGACTGCATTTTGCAATAATTCTCCTAAAATATTCAAAAGGGAAAAGCTTAAATCTTGACACTTTCTTCAATATCAGAGAATGTCTGTTTGGTTATATGATATAGTATCATACTCATTTTAGTTGTTTGACTATATCAATTCCATTTTATTAGACTTGGTCTCATCAAAGTGAGGTAAAACTTGATAATACCATCCTACTGCAAAAATAAAATAAGAATATTGTCTGCAAAGCTTTTATCATTTTGTTTAAACTTCAACCTTACCATCTTACACTAAGTCCCTGTTTCAGTTGTGCAAAACTTCTCATGTAATATGTCAAAAGTGAGAGTCAACACCTTTAACTCAGCTCCCACATATATAGTCTGCATATTTATTTATAGTTAGCTGGGGCCTAAATTTAATTTTGATACTTTTCCAGAATAGGCTGAATATAACAAAAACAGTTCGCAAGTTTCCAATTGATCCGGATTTAAGGTCTACTGGCGCAGAATTCCACTCTGGCGTTGCATTACATCAGATAAATCATGGAGAAGAATTTAATGAAACGTTTTCTGTTGGTGCTGTGACACTAACCAGTGGTAGTTTTGAATCACTTTCACACCAGTGAGTAGACAGCTTCTTTTTATTTGTCCATGTGTAAGAGTCCGATCTGAGGGTTTGGTACCGATTAACATAAATTTTTATGCAGATTTCCAATATTGGTTGTTAACTTCAATGCACCATGGTGCTACTGGAGTAATCGTCTGGTAATTCCTTTAGTAGATTCTTATGCTGTCACAAAGACTCAGAGATGTATAAGAGTGTTTTGTGTTATCTTAGATGTCAAGCGGCTGTCGCTTATATACAAGAGATTAAACCTACATTAAACCTAAGTGTACAACTATATAAGACTAATGTACCCTTAATGATATATACAATGAATATATTAACATCCCCCCTCAAGATGGAGCATGGAGATCACAAATGCCCATCTTGGACTTGAAAGCATTGAATTCCGCAGAGCCAAGAGCCTTAGTCAGTATATCAGCAAGCTGAGACCGGGAAGAGACATGAGTGGTAGTGATAAGACCCGACTGAAGCGCATCACGGACGAAGTGACAATCATTCTCTATGTGCTTCGTGCGTTCATGAAAGACAGGGTTGGAAGCGATGTGTATAGCAGCCTTATTGTCACAATGTACCCCGACCGGAGCATCATGATCAACACCAAGCGCGAGCAGCAAAGCCTTAATCCATATAATCTCACGAACAGTGAACTGCATCGAACGATACTCTGCCTCAGCCGAAGAACAAGATACAGTCTTCTGCTTCTTGGTTTTCCAGGAGATAGGTGAATCACCGAGCTGTATAAGAAAACCAGTAAGGGAACGACGTGTAAGAGGACAACCAGACCAATCGGAATCACACCAAGCAGTGAGTGTGAGAGAAGAATCAGCTCGCAAAAGAATCCCTTGACCCGGGCAGGTCTTTAGATAGCGGACAACTCTCAGTGCTGCCTCCCAATGATCAATCTTCGGATTCTGCATGAACTGAGTGAGAATATGAATAACATACGAAAGATCAGGCCGGGTGACAGAGAGATAAATAAGTCTGCCCACAAGACGTCGATAACGGGCTGGATCGGCAAAATCAGCGGAAGTAGTGAGAGCAAGACGGTGATTTTGGTCGATTGGAAACGCCACAGGACGTGCACCAAGCAAACCAACCTCAGCGATAATATCCAAAGCGTATTTCCTTTGGCACAGGTAAATACCGGTCGGACTACGAGCAACCTCTATACCAAGAAAGTATTTCAGGGTGCCAAGGTCTTTCATCTTAAAACAGGTACACAAATATGCCTTGAACTCAGCAATCAAGTCAGAACAATTGCCGGTAATAACCAGATCATCGACATAAACCAACACCGCAATTTGCACACCATCTCGACAAAGTGTAAACAATGAGTAATCAGATAGACATTGAGTAAAGCCATACCGAAGCAGAGCCGTGTGGAGTTTCGCAAACCAGCATCGTGGAGCTTGACGCAGGCCATACAGAGATTTACGTAGACGACAAACCTGCGTCGGATCAGCAGTTCGAAAACCAGGAGGTAGTTTCATGTAGACTTCCTCCTCAAGGTCCCCATGTAGAAACGCATTATGGACATCCATCTGGTGCGTTTCCCAGTTCTTAGCGGCAGCAACTTCAAGCACTATGCGAACTGTCTGCATCTTAATAACCGGGGCAAATGTTTCAGAAAAGTCCTCACCCTCGACTTGATTATTGCCAAGTCCCACAAGTCGAGCCTTGTAGCGTTCGACTGAACCATCAGATAAGTATTTGATCGTATACACCCATTTACTACCAATTGCAGTTTTTCCCGGTGGTAAGGATTTGATCGTCCAAGTATCATTCTCTTCCAAAGCATCAATTTCGGATCGCATTGCAACACGATAGTTCTCATCGAGAACAGCTTGGGAATAATGCTTAGGAATAACATCAGCAGTGATCGCATGAAGATACACACAATGAGAATCAGAAAAACGATCCAAGGAAACGTACTGATCAATCGGATAAACAGAGTGTGATTGTTCGGACCCCCGAGTAGATGACTGCACCGTATTCAAGACGTAGTCATGGAGTTTAGCAGGTGGTTTTCGCTGTCGTTGAGCACGACCAAGACCTGATGCAGCAGCTGTGTCATGAACAGGAGAAGAAGGCCGAAGAGGCGTAGGCGCAAGAGGAGTTGCAGGCAGTGTATCAGGCGCAGGAGGAACCAGAGGTGTAGGTGGATCAGGCTCCGTAAGAGCATAGAAGTCGTCATCATCGAGATCATAAGACCGAGACAGAGGCTGATTTTCGACAAAAGGTATAACTGAACCGGAGGTAGGCGAGGACGCATAAGGGAATTGATCCTCACAGAACACGACATCACGTGAGACCTTCACTGTCTTAGTTTCCAGGTCGAAGACACGCCAACCTTTTTGCTTGTAAGGATAACCAAGAAAGATAGCTTTATTACTTCGAGCAGCAAATTTGTCACCACCATGTCGTTGGTTGTGATAGTAACACAAACAACCGATCGTGCGGAGGTGACCAAGAGGGGGTGGACGATCATACAGAAGCTGAAATGGTGATTTACCATCAAGAGTAGAAGACGGCGTACGATTTATGAGATAACCAGCAGCAAGTACACACTGTCCCCAGAACTGAATTGGAAGCGATGCTTGAAACCGAATAGCGCGAGCTACATTAAGGATATGTCGATGTTTTCGTTCGACACGACCATTTTGTTGAGGTGTCCCAACACAAGATGTTTCATGGTAGATGCCGTGGTTGCGAAAGAATTCCGTTAGACACATAAATTCGGAACCATTGTCACTTCTAATAGTTTTAACTTGTTGACCAAACTGCCTCTCAACCATTGCAATAAAATCAGTCAGAGACTTTGGAGCATGTTGCTTGTCAGGCAATAAATAGACCCAAAGAGCTCTTGAGAAGTCATCAAGTATAGTGAGAAAGTAACGCGAGCCACACAATGCAGGTGTTCGATAAGGACCCCAAAGATCGCAATGCACAATATCAAAAACAGTCTTAGCTTTATTCAAACTCAAAGGAAAAGAAGCACGAGATTGCTTGGAACGGATACAAATCTCACAGCTCGTTGAATCAAACTGTTTAGTAGCAGTGCATAAATCAGAAAGAGGTAAAAAAGCCAAAGCTTGAGTCCCTGGGTGTCCTAAGCGACGATGCAACACATCCAACGAACATGTGGTCGTGAAATGCAGCGAAGCAGCAGCATCCGAGGTACTAAAAAAGTAGAGGCCATTCTGCTCCTCACCCACTCCAATCAGCGTCTGCGTAGTGCGGTCCTGAATGATACACAGCTTGTCAGTAATCTGAAACACACAACCCCTGTCACGATTCAACTGAGAAACTGATATCAAATGGCAACGCAAGCCATCAACGAACAGAACATTGTGAAGCACAAGATCAGAGCTCAAAAACACTTTTCCACGAGTAGTCGAAGTTGTATAACGACCATCAGGGAGTTTAACCATAACCGGTGAAGTCTGATAAATTTCAACAAGTGTAGACAAGGAACCAGACATATGATTCGTAGCACCTGAGTCAAAAATCCAAGAGGTAAAAGGGATCATACCAGTGAGTTTGGTGTCGTTCATATGTTCTCGTTCATTCAACAGATTAACCAGATTCTGCCATTGAGTGTCACTCAAGCCACTCAGACCAACACGATCTGCATTGGTGATGACATGATTCACAGCTGCTACAGGGGTAGACGTGACAGTGGCACGAGAAAGAGCAGATCCGCGACCTCGACCAGATGGCTGTTGCAGAGTCGTTGTCGGAACAGAGGACATACGAGGACGTGGACGATCACCCCACCATGTCGGGTATCCAAGCTTCCTAAAGCAGCTCTCGACCAGATGGCCAGTCCTCCCACAACCAGTACATACCAGACGCGATTTGAGCTCAGCAGATTGATGGGACGAGACTGTTTGAATCGCAAAACTCATCTCTGCAGTACGTTCGGTAAGCATTCGACTTGCTGTCCGAGACTCTTCATCTTGAGTCAAGAGTTGATAAGCCTCATCAATGGAGGGCAACGGATCACGTGAGAGAATAGAAGACTTCACAGCACCATAGATGGTCTCATCCAGCCCCATGAGGAATTGATGAAGCTTGTCTTCTTCACGTTCCTTTGCCAGCTCCTCCATTGTTTTAGCTTGTTGATAATCGGCCAAGCTCTTCCACAGCTGAGTTAGTTTTCCATAATACTCCTGCATCGGGAGTCCTTTCTGGGAACAATTGGCAAGTTCAGCCTTGAGACGTTGCACCCTCTGACCATTACGAACTGAAAACCTACGCTTGATATGCGTCCAGAGGTCTTGAGCGCTATCGTAATGAGAGAGAGATGTGCGCAGAGTCTCATCCACAGTGAGCTTCAGCCATGAGATCACCATTGCATTATTCGCCCACCAATCATCAAGATCTTCGGAATCAGCTGCTGGTTGAGGTATGGTACCATCAACAAATCCGAATTTCTTCCTAGCCTTGAGTGCAAGTCGAAGATTAGTCGACCATTCTTCGAAATTAGAACCACGCAGAAGAGGTTGAGAGATAATACTCCCTGGATTGTCACCTGAGGAGAGATCATAAGGGTCGATGGTACGACGTGTTCTTGGACGGATTGAAACAACGTTCTCATCAGACATAGTGAAGCTGAATCGTATAAGCAACCGATTCAGAGGAGGTCAATAAGAGAAGAAGAGAAAACAGAGGATCGAGCTAAAAAATTTTGTATAATCTTAGCTAGTTCTCTGATACCATGTCACAAAGACTCAGAGATGTATAAGAGTGTTTTGTGTTATCTTAGATGTCAAGCGGCTGTCGCTTATATACAAGAGATTAAACCTACATTAAACCTAAGTGTACAACTATATAAGACTAATGTACCCTTAATGATATATACAATGAATATATTAACATATGCTTCTTATAAACTTCCCAGTTTTCTGAAATTTTCATTGTTTTTTTTTTGCTTTTGGTATGCAAGAACCATTGGTGCAGTTCTGGATGTACTCATCATAACTTGTATTTCTGCTCGACCGAGTGAAAAAAATCTACCTTATTTCGTTGTTGAGTGTTTGTTGGAAAATATATTCAACAAGGATGTGATATCCATATACATGGCATATTTATAGGGAAATGTACTTTCTTTTTATCAAGCGTATTACATTTTGTTCAAAAGGGGTATGGGGTTTGCTATTCTGGGTAACGAATTCTAGATGAAAATCTCCTTTTGTTGAATCTTACATTGGTCAAAATACTTAGCGTTTATGGGTATTATGTACCTCAGTACCTGTCTGCCACTGAAAAAGTTGTTCATATTTGGTTATGATGAGTTTCTTTTGTATTTTCTACTATTCGCTTCAGAAACCGTCATGGGAGAAAGCAGCTATTAGAATAAAACAGAGGTTTGAATTAGACTCTTCTGCTTTTTATTAAGGTTTGAAATTCTTAAGTAACGCTAGCTGATAGTTTTCTTTCTAAAACATCTTATTGTTATTATTCTGCGGCAGATATGATCCTGAAACCGATGGCCGTGTTCTTCTAGGAAATGTTGATTGCACGCAAGAACCTGCGCTATGTAGGAGGTAATAGAAACTTACTGTTTTCCTCACTTTTCTTGTAGTTTTGGGTTAATATGAAACTTGATGACTTGTTCTGAACTGGCTCAGAAAAGCTAGTTCGTTTCTTGATTTATGAGTCATTTCCAAGAAGAGTTGAATTTGTGTACTCTCACTTCCTAATTCCTGTATTTTAAGGATTCTCACAGGCAGCTGTGACTGTCATTCAAATTAATTTCTCGTTGACCTAACATAAATTGTGGAATGTATCTTCAGGAATCACATACAAGGCTATCCATCTATCCGGATTTTCCGCAAAGGCAGTGATCTTAGGTGAGAAAACATCCAATAAGATGTTTTAAGCCATTAGCTTAGTTATAACGCTTCATGTCTTCTACTTAACTTTACGGGTCAATGTGGTTTTATGTCTCCTAATTGTGTTCACAGTACAGTTGTTGGCACATGAGCAATCATGACCGTAGATTTATTGAAACCTTAAATAGTTTACTTTCCTTCTTTTGCTCTTTGCCTTCCTTTAGGCTTATGCGAACCACATACTGTTGGTGTCAATATTCTTACGAAAAGTGTTCCCTGTGTTTTTGTTTTCAGAGAGGACCATGGACACCACGAACATGAATCTTACTATGGAGATCGGGACACAGATAGTCTAGTTAAGGTAGAGATATCCAAATTTCGTTCCAGTATCAGGGATAAATTAATCACACTCGCATCAATGAGTGTTCGTCACTTCGTGTAGTCATATAAAAACGTGTAATTGTGTCTTTTTTTTTTTTTTTGTCAACGTGTAATTGTGTCTGTGAATTATATAACTATACAAGCATATCATATCTTTTTGTTGAGTTTTGAGTAGTAAGCATGTTCTTTTGAAAGTTGATATACAAGGATTTTCTTTCTTTCAGATGGTGGAGGATCTGGTCGCACCTATCCACCCGGAGACTCACAAGTTAGCTTCGGATGGTAAACCCAGTGATACAGCAACCCATCTAAAAAAGGCACCAGTTACAGGA
Source organism: Biscutella laevigata subsp. laevigata (assembly GCA_900406315.1). Classification (NCBI taxonomy): domain Eukaryota; kingdom Viridiplantae; phylum Streptophyta; class Magnoliopsida; order Brassicales; family Brassicaceae; genus Biscutella; species Biscutella laevigata. The sequence goes on from OVAU01002459.1 coordinate 8,525, forward strand.
GGTTGTAGGGTTGAAGGTTATGTGCGTGTAAAAAAGGTACTGAAAATATTGGAGACTGAATGAATCTCGTGATTTGTTTTGTGACATGTTTGATATTCTTTCTCAGCTTACCGGTACTGGAATTTCGTCATTTGTATGTTTCAGGTTCCAGGAAACCTCGTCATCTCAGCAAATTCAGAAGCGCACTCATTTGATTCTTCTGAAATGAACTTGTCGCATGTTGTTACACATCTTTCCTTTGGGAAGCTGATTTCTCCTAGGCTGCTGACCGATATGAGGCGGTTGTTGCCATATCTTGGCCAAAGCCATGACAGGCTAGATGAAAAGGCATTCATAAATCAAGACGAGTTTGGTGCCAATGTTACTGTAAGTCTCAAAAACCTGCGTGTTATTTTAGATTTCTAACCTTCGAGACTCGAATATACTTTTAGAGACCATTGTCTAATTATATCACACCATTAACGCTGTCAACAGATCGAACATTACCTTCAAATAGTCAAAACAGAGATCATTACAAGAAGATCCGGTCAAGAACATTCACTGATCGAGGAATATGAATACACCGCTCACAGCAGCATTGCTCACACTTACTACTTACCCGTTGCAAAGTTTCACTTTGAGCTCTCTCCCATGCAGGTTGAGTCCTCATCAACACTAACGAGAAATATCGCTCGCTATTCACAAATGTCTCAGTATACTCTCCCCTTGCTATGGTTTTGCAGATCTTAATAACCGAAAACCCGAAGTCCTTCTCGCACTTCATCACAACTCTGTGCGCCATTATTGGTGGTGTTTTTACGGTTTGTGTTTTTTTCTCAGTCTACCTTTCTTCTTCATGCTCTCATGGATTCCATGGTGATTTCGGATTTCGCCTGTGGATATTTTCAGGTTGCAGGAATACTAGATTCAGTATTCCACAATACAATAAGACTGGTCAAAAAGGTCGAACTCGGGAAAAACATTTGATCTGCGACTGAAGGTTAGAAAGTAATTTATTAAACCATAGAAGAACCTCAGACTGTTTACTTCGAATAGCTGTTCTACAGAGAAAAATTAAGAAAAGAGAGAATTTTTGTTTGACACTATCTTAGTTTCTTGGTCTTTACTCTCCGGTTGTACTTCCATTTCTATAGATGACATATCAGTAATATACACACAAGTAGAGCTTTTATTCATTTACATAAGAAACAAATTGGGTAAAAATCATCAAACAGCAAACACCAATTGACACAAACTTGGGTGAAGATAGATAGAAAGGGAGAAGAACTCGTTACAGAATGGAAACAGAAGACAAGAAAAGCTTCTTAGTGTATGAATAGAGTGGAAGCAAGCGCAGCCCCAAGAAGAGCAGCGAAAAAGGAAGAAGAAGAAGCTGCATTCTTTGGAGTATCTTCAGGTGGAGTAGGCATAGGTGCTGGTGTCTCAAAGGTTCCTGTGTAAGGAGGAGAAGGAGCAGATTCTCCTGAGGGAGCTGGGGCTGGAGAAGGCGGTGATGATGGTGTGGTGTTCTTGTTGCCGCTTCTATCAGCCATGACGATGACCACGAGCTTCTCGTTTTTGTTGCAGTGTTCTTTGTTTCCGCTGATGAAATAGTATGGTCCAGAGTGTGTTAGCGCGAAGGAAGTCTTGCCATCGGCGAATTTAGCGGTTGGTGCGTCTGTGTTGCAGCTGTCGTAAGCGTCTCTTGTGACTTGGAGCACCGAGTCTTGGTTTGGTTGGTAGACGAACACTGCAGTTTTATACATTTGTATGTCATATGTGAACTTACACTACGATTTACGGTCATTAGTATAGTCTGAAAACTTACGAAGAGAGTCGCCGATTTGGAATCTGCTCTGTTCTGCCCATTGTCCGTACACTTGTGAACTGGAAGGGACGGTCCAACCTTGTGCACCACCAACAGTAAAGTCTCTAGCGTCGGCTCTGTTAATGATCATGAAGAGACACACCAGACCAAACCCAAGAAGCATCATATTCTTGTGATCTCGGACCATTTTCTTAAACTGAAACAAGAGAAGCAAACCCGATGCGAAATCAAGAGGTTCTTAGCCAAATGTATGTGAATTTAATTGTGGTACAGAGTTTGATGAAAGGAAATTGGGTTTATATAAAGGCAAGGCTTTTGAGGACATGTTGCAGAGAAGCTTTTTATCATCTTTCTCAGATTCTAAGCAAAGCATAAATGCCTGTTTTGGAATCTCATGTGACTTGCTTCTGAGTTCTGTCGATGGCTTTAGTTCTTTGCTTCCGAATCTTTGATTTTTCAACTTTATTTATTTTCTTCGATTAAAATGTTGAAGAAGAAATAGTAGATTTCACAAAAACATCAACATAAAAACCTCATGTCAACAAAGCTAACATTTTTCTGAGCCATTGGGATTAACAATACACATGAATGCTTTTATAGATCAAACAAAAGTATTAATACAACATGTCAGTTTTATTGTTCTCACTATAGATTAATCATATTACAAAGATCTCTTCACATCTGCTCCTTATGATCCTTGCCCTGTTCAGCAACATCACCAAACCACCAATATTCGAAGATCAAAACTGACCAATGATGCTAACTTTCAGTTATCTCTTCACTAATCAATCCATCACCAATGCAAAAGCCACGACCACAGCAAAACCAAGTGACATGAAGACACTGATACCCCGTCTATGGCCTGAGCTCTTCGTCGGGAAATGTTTTGGAAGCGCACATTCTTCTCCATTGAAGAAAAGCCTTGTTGGGAAACCATCACCTTCAGGAATATTAAGTCTTTGGATGTTTTTCTTGGTGAAGGAGATAACCGATTGTTGCTTTTCAGGGTCTTTTAATGGGGTTGTTCCGTTAACTTGACCCACAAGATAGTTTATACCAGTCCCCATCTCTATCGCCACAAACCAATCCTCGAACGTGAAGTCTCTCCAGTTGAAAACAGTTAACCTTCAGTCCAACCGTTTTTGTAATCTGTGTTAACGTGCCAGTTGATGCTGACTCCGCAGTTATCTGGACAAGGGAGTTTCTTAGGTGGGTGTATAGCTTGTTTAGATTAGGAGGCAACTTGCAAACCTAAAAAATTGAGAGTCAAAAACAAAAACCTTTTAAAACCCTAAATATTACAACTAGTGATTATTTACCTGTAACTGAAACATAGATCTAGCTTTCCAAGGATCCATAAGAGGTGGCAAAAGAGTTCCGTTTTTGCAACAGTAAGGTAACTTTCCTGTCACGTTATCGTCCTTCTTCTCAGGAGGCAAATCGGAAATGGCTGGTTTTCTCTAATTAACAGTTCATGACCTTAGATAAATCCAAGTCTTTGTAATACTGTCCAGCTTTGCTGTAAAGGCATTCCCATGGATCTTTCTTGTAGGTGTAAGCTCCTCGCATCGTGTTTATTATAAACTCTCCTCTCGTCCATTCCCAAGTCAAGTTCCAACGATCTACCCGCCCAAGGGGATTATCGTTGTCGATTTGTCACTTGAGCTAAGTAGTTACTGTCGAATGATTGCAGAACATCGTAGGCTATGTTCAAATCACCGTACCTTCTCGGAGCAAACTTTGTCTTTGGTCCAGTGTTGACCTTGATCTTAGGGTTTCTCTTGCAACAAACGTGCATATTGCCTCCTACACAAGAAAAAACCCACCGCTTTCAAAATATCATATTTAAAAGATTCTTGGTGAAAACGAGAAATGAAAAGAAAATGATGCGACTTAAATGTTACTATGATCTAATCACCAGTGATTTCGATTGATGTTTTCAAAATGTCCTGCTCAATTCACATTTCTCAACATGATTTTTCAAAAACTAATTTCGGAAACACTTTCTCTCTCAATCTTTTTCTCTCTCTAAATCTCTCTCTAGCCATTAGGGATTTGGAGAAAGGAGAAGAGGCGGAGCCCTCGCCGGCGACTGCTGACCACAACCTCGTGCACCGTCCACTTCCGTCCTCTCCGTCCCTCTTCTTAAGCTCGCCGTTACCGGAGAAGACTT
>OVAU01002460.1:0-12503 GCA_900406315.1 Biscutella laevigata subsp. laevigata
CACTCCTAAAACTCTATACATATGACCATTGAAACTGCTCTTAGAGCATCTACAGCGAGAGTTGTATTGGGTTTCTTGGGCCATTAATTTTTGTAATTAAACTCAAAATAAAAAGAAAATAGGAAAGAAAATGTAGAACCGCTTCTCGAATTGGATTTTTAAGAATCGGATGATAAGCGACGCTTGGCGGAATGTGATTCGTTGCGAGGAAAAGAAGGGAAAAAAATTGAAAGGGGTTCGGGCTTCTTGGTCATTCAGTGAAAACGAAAGAAAAAAGAGAAACATTTCGCGAGAGAGCGATTTTGAAGGCGAAACCCTCGATTTGCCGGCGAAGTCGATTCATCGGAGGGAGTTGATGCCGGAAGATGATTTCTCGTCTAGGAAAAGCGTTGTGGGAGAGGCGAAGCTATTCGGGGTATCGAAACCCTAGAATTGGAATTGGGGATTCCGAACCCTAGAAATAAAATTGGGGATTTTGTACGATAAGGTATATATGTGTACAATTGCTTCGTTTAGTTTCGTTTAACGTTTAATTAGAGTAGTATAGATGTCGATTTGTATAGGTATTTGTTGTTTTATGTGTTGTTGAATTTGGTTGGAAAAAAAATGATGAGATATGTGATTTGGCTGCAGGTTTTGGATTTCTCTGTTCGAAAGCACAATCGGATTTGAGGAGTTTGGTCGATTGTGATGTGCTAAAGCTGGATGAATCTAAGGCCTGGGTTATATTCCTGTGAACAATCTTTATATCTTAGCCGTTTTAAAAGATAAGTTGTCATTGCCAAAACAGGTGTACGATGAGTTTGCAACAAGCAGTGGCGCTCTGCATGGACCATTGTGATGCGGCAGGACTTACAGTTGACAACAGTTGGTTCAAGACTGTAGTAATGGCTGGAGGAAGTGCGTGTTTGGCAGGACTTGCAGGTACAATAATATCACAGCTAGTCTTCTTTAAATGCCTCAGAAATAGCCAATACTTTTTGCATAACCCTTGAAGATTTTTTAAACTTATACTAAGGATAGTATATGTTTTGTGAGATGTATCCAGAAAGGTTAGAAAGAGAGCTTTATGAATACCTTCCTTCATCTATTTGCAATGGAGTCAGAGTAATCCCTCCTCCTTGCGGTGTGGACACAGCGTGGCACAGGGCAAAGCTTATCAGTAACGTAAATCCATAATTTTTTTTTTTTTGTAATTCTTGAACTTAACTATTATTAAGTGACAGAACCCTCTTCCTCAACTTCCATGGCTGATTAATATACAAACAGATTATTTCTTGTATGCTACTATCCAAAATCTACCTTTGGAATTAATCACATTTTTGGTGAAGTATGCATAGTGTGACATCGAGAATAAAGATTCATAAATTCCATTTTCCATACTCCAATTAACACTGCACATATATTCAAAGCTTATTCTTGAGATGAACACAATTTTTAGTCTTCTTAAGCCTCACACAACTACATTTTAACTAATTATATGTATATGCAGTTAAGCACCTTTCCGGGTCCTTGGTGTATCACAAGGAAGCAGTTCCGTCGCAAGTCAAGACTCCTGCAAAGATCAAATTATTCGGTTGGTCAGAGAGGCAGGTTACAGTTGTCTGGAAAGGTACTTCACAGGTCTCTTGATATGTCCGTATATATATAGTGTCCATTGACCATTATTGTTGAGATAGTTTTAGCAAACGAAGTATGTTACTGTAATGGAATGTTATCCCCTATTTATTAAAACGGAAACATTTTTAAAAAATAACTTTATCTTCAGGTGTGATTTACATAATATGCCATTGTATATTTAGGGATATATTTTTTGAATCTAATATATTGAAAATTTAAATAATTATATATTTTTTATTCTCATTCACGTGTAAACGCTAACAATCATATATTTATTATTCCACTTTTTTAGAGATATATATAATTCTTGAATCTAAATATAAATAATATAAATATAATTTTCAAAACCTATTGACGTGTAAATATTTAAGATTTCAACTTATAAAAGATACATATAAATTATATTAAAATACAACCTATACGTATAGATAAGTAACTTAGAATAACGCACTTATCTAGGATATATTACATATACATTGATATGTATTATACATATAATTTTGTATTATATTTTAAATAATTATTTTGACCAATAATAATAATACTAAAAGATAAATATAAATTATTTAATCTTTGAAACAATTATAATATTATTAATCATTTAAAATTACATATACATTACTATTTATTATACATATAAGTTTATATTATATTTTAAATAATTATTTTGACCAACAATAATAATAATACTAAAAGATAAATATAAATTATTTAATCTTTGAAAAAATTATAATATTGTGTTAAAATACCATATACATAATGTAGAAGATTTATCATTTAGAACAAATTTATAAATAAATTAAAATAATATGATATCATAATAGTATAAAAATTATAATTGATTCAGTTTTTTGGTGAATTAAATAATTATAAATTGTAAAAAATTAAAAGAAATTATTCAAAATCTAATAATATATAAAATATTATTAATATATAAATATTTCATCCCACGCACANGTTTAATATTATTGTTTAATTAATTTTTTTTTTAAGAACCCCTAATAAGCATCTCTAATAGAGGGGGAAATAAATTAAAAATATTTATGGGTTCTTTAAGTGATTGAAATTGGTTAAAATATTAATAAAATATTTGTAAGAGTACTTGATCAAAGACCTCCAATGTAGATGGTTTTAGGATAATATTATGCCACCCATTTTTTTTTTTTTTTCAACTTATGCCACCCATTTAAAACGACAAGAGAAAACACTATTCGAAGTTAGAATAATTACGATACAGCTTACAAAATTAGAATACTCGTCGATTTTCAATTGGACTTCATTCTCTTTCATTTGTTTTGTCAACAAATGAGACTTCATAGATCCAAACATATTACTTTCAGATAATTCCAACATGCAATACCTTTTTTAATTAATAAATGTATTAAAAGTATATTATAAGTGTTTTCTCCTATGGAATTATATCACAAAAGGTCCACGCGCATTAGATCTGTGAGAGACAACACATAGTGACAGAGATACGCATATATAAATGAGAAAATTGTCAAGAAAAAAAACCTCCAACTTACATCCTTAGACCGTTTAAATCGAAATTATCATTTAAATTATTTAAATGGTGAACTAAACCGTTTTAATTTTGTAATTTTTGTTGACTCTCAATTAAAATGTAGATTTTTTTTTGAATAAGTCAAATTAGAAACGATGTTAACTTGATTAATAGTGAGATTTAACTCCTTTTAAATATTCCGTTAGTGAAGTTAACATCGTATCTAATTTGGCTCAATTAACAAAAATTCGAAATTTAAATTAAAAAACAATAAAACTCTAAATTTTAAATAATTTAATTGATTGTTCACATTTTAAATAATCCAAATATGCAAGTTCGAGATTCTTTTAACAAATTTGTCATAAATATCCAACGATTCAATATTTAAACAGTAAAAATTTGTCAAACGACTACCACTCATTTACATATTGCACCATATGTTAATATTTTCCACACATTTGAATATAATATATATAAGTAATTTGTATGTTTTGGATTACATACATAATAAATATATATATATATATGTATATATATATTCAAAGTTGTGTGGAAAATATCAACATATGCAATATGTAAATGAGTGGTAATATAGTGGTGGCAGATGGAGACTATGAAATATATTACATCTAATTAACTACTGCCACCTTAATCTTTTGTTTGACAAATATGTTTCTTTTCTCATTTATTCATTATAAAATTAAATTACAACTAATGGAAAATAATATCTAATTGTATGCACTTGAAAGAAACCAAGAAAATATATAGACATCAATTTTAAAATAAAGACGCTCACAATAATTGGCTTAAGCTCGTTTCGGTTCAAGACCCATCGACTTCATCAATCCTTCAAATCTCTATGTTAATTTTATAGTCCTTATTGTTGCGGTTTATACTTGTAAGAACTCGTTAATATATATTATTCTCTTTCGAGTTAAAATAAAAAAAATGGATCCACAATCTGTGTGCAAACTTTAGTTTGGACTCTGCAAAAAACAAAACCTTGAGTCTGATGATTTTATCAATCTATATGTTTATATATGTAATCCAAAACATACAAATTACTTATATATATATTTATTATATATGTAATCCAAATGTTCTTATGTTTATTGATAAATAGATTTCTTATGTTGCATATACATATTATATATATATATTTATACATATTATATATATATTTATTATATATGTAATCCAAATGTTCTTATATATTTATTATATATGTAATCCAAATGTTCTTATAGTTTCTCGCAGTAACCTTGAGTTTGGACTCTGCAAAAAACAAAACCTTGGATATACATGTTCTTATGTTTTGAAGAAACTTTAAATCATTGATTAAGATCTAAAAAAACATTTAACAAAAAAAAGATCATTCCTAGTTTAGTATATAATCGTATCTGGATATATAATTTTAAAACCAAAAAAAACAATGATGTGTTAAATCTGTTGAGTTGACAGCATTCAGTATATGGTCTGTTCGACTGTTCCAATACTGTAACTAATATTAAGCCTTAATTAATATTGTTTGTGTGTTCATTATCTATTTTTCTTAAAAAGTGTTTGTCTCATATATAAATAAGAGGGAAAAAATTTCCGGTGTAAAATCCTATTTCTACAAGTTAGAAATTCGGAGTTTTTGAATAGTAAGAGTCTAAATAATTCGATAAGTACAGCTTAAACTTTTCAAATATATTTCTTAAGGTAGAAAGGTAGTCGTTTGACAAAGTTCTACTTCCGTCTACATCTTAACTTATTTATCAATAGTAAATTATAAATAGTCTTAATCCTTTTTTAGTTTTTATAATCGTCTCATTTGTTGACAAAACAAAAAAATCGTCTCATATCTTTTTTTTTTTAAAGTTTTCTGAATTAAATATAAACAACCCAAACCTGAACTATTTATAAAATTTAAAATGTTGATCTGGGAAATAAAATCAAAGGGGTCGAGTCCAAAACAAACTGTAACCCTAAAAAACATATTAAGCTATCGTAGCCATCGTTTTCCGGCCATTGAACCGCTCCTGTTACCAACAACTTCAACGAACGAAACCTCGGTTAAAAGAGTTAGTCGTGACGAAGAGGTAAAGACCGGCAACTCCCTTTGCCTAGTACCACGCTGGAGACCTGAACTAGCGTGGGAGCACCGTCGATGATGAAATTGTCTTCGCCGCAGACCCGCAAACGGGACCGAACAAGACAAATCCGAGAAGAAGCGAAGACATGCAAGGAGTGCGCCGTACCAGGGCTGAGGAGCTTCACCGCGGGGACTTCTGACCAAATCACCACCACCCAAGCGAACACAAGGGCGCCAAAAGAACCACCTCAAAGCGACGCAGAAGGAGATTGAGAGTCTTCGACGTAGATCTATTCTAAAGAACAAAGAGGAGGAGGAATTTATCAAAGCTTGACGCGAAAATCCCAGAGAGATTGAAGAGCCATCGATCGTTCGGAAGACCTCTGAACAAAATACTAAACTACTAAAAAGAAGGTTTGCGAAAGAATTCTCTAACTGAAGCTGAGGAGGGCAGAGAAAAAAAGAAACAGATAAAATTATTCACTTCTTTGTAGTAATAGGTTGTAATTACTTTAGATACAAATAAAATTATGAGAAAGTTCCATTGTGAATGAATGAACATTTCGTTAAGACCTAAAATAAAATACAGAAGTCCTTTTTTTCCTTAATGTGTCCAAGGACCAGAATTCCACCAAACTTATCTCTAATATGTCCCCCAACAAGTAACTAATTTCTACTATAAAATATAATTCTGATCTTTTAAAAATGTGAATAAATTGATATGGTTGGGAGAAGTAGAAAGATGAGCATTGTCTTGATTGTGGCAGCAGACAGAGATAGTTATAATGAAAATAGCAAACCCAATAAAAAATCAGACTTGGTTCACTCGACGACGTGTCGTTCTTATGCTTATCGGACGACAGGTAGTTGTAACGTGCCCCTCGTGTTTTTTTTTCTTACGTAGTTGACGTGTAAGTTTTATTTATTTAGGGTTTAATTAAATTATTTCCCTCTATATTAATATCACTCTTAGTCCATAAGAGATTACAAACAAACTAAATTTTGATCAAATAATAGTCATAGATATCAAGGTACAAGTCATTCTTGAATTTTTTTTGGGTACGTAGATTTCTTATATTAAAAGTATTAAAAAGCGAACTCTAATATTCTTTACTAAATTGTCAAATTTTTAATTGTTCTTACGCGAAATCCATCTCACTGTGTATTCTGTAAAAGTACTGCGCTGATAATAAAACTGATCTAAAAGATGATGGGAAATAATCAGTTAAACCATTCATCTGTATCAACAATAAAAAATCATATATAAAAAAATCTGAGCATGCACAAAACATTTACGAACAAGTTGTTGTAAAGAGAATGTAGCCACGTTTAATAAAGTCACATAGCTATAAACATTCTAAAGCTAAACCGAAGAATTTTCCTTAATACATCAATTAAATCACGCTGCGAAGAAATTAGGTTGGAACAAGTGGAGACAGGTTCAAAATTCTCATATTAAATACATGAGAGACTATTTAAATATGCATTGGCTTTGTTCGTTTGGTTATCGCTAGCGATAACGATAGCGATAGCGACCAGCGATCAGCGATAGTGATCATCGATTTCTGTTTTTATTCGTTTGGCTACGTTAGCGATAGCGATCATCGATTGATCGCTGAGTTGTTCGTTAGCGATAACGATCACAATAATATATTTTTCTTTTTAATATAATTATATATATAGTTTCAATTTCAATTTTCTTTTTAATAATAATTATAATTGAAATTTTAGTTCTAGTTTAAATTTTAAATTTATTTTATTTTATTTTAATTTTAAATTTATTTTATTTTAATTTAAATTAATTTACATTTAATTTAAATAACATTTTTAATTATATTTTTATTAATTTTAAATTAAATTAATTTAAATTTAATTTTATTATTGATTTATTTTTATTTTTTAAATATAAATTATTTTAATATAAATTTATATCCGATTCAATTTAATTAAAATTAAAATTTATTTGATTTAATTTATTTTTAATTTTAGTGTTTAATTTAATTTATTTATATATAAATNTAATTTTATGTTTTAATTTAAATTATTTATATATTAATTTTACATTTAGTATGAATTTTTAATATTTCGTTTTGATTTTGATTCCAATTTTAATTTATTTTTTCTTTGAATATTATTCAAATTTGAATTTTATTTAGATTTAATTTAATTTGATTTTTATTTAATTTTAATTTTAATAATTATGAAAGAATCGCTGGGTTTGTTCGTTTGGCAATCGCTAGCGACTAGCGATCAATCGCTGGTTTTAAAAATGAATCGCTGATTTTTTCAGCTACTCAAAATTGCGATCACTAATCGCTAGCAATCGATCGCTAGCTATAGTCGCTAGCCCAGAGAATGCCAAACGAACATAAATCTATCGCTATAGCTGATCGCTATACCAAATGAATGACCAATGTTTTTTTTTTTTGGGTTCTTTTAGTTATAAAGAAGAAGTAAAGGTCTCTAAAGACTCTACTGATTTGGATATATCCTACCAGTCAATAAAAATCGTTATATGAGAGATAGAAGTCTTATACAATTATAAAAACTCAAGAATATAAATGATCAGAAATATGAAATTTATGTTACAAAAAATTAGGCAACCTAAAATTAACATTTTGTCTTTTTGTGTTAATTTTCCATGTATAACTTTCTTTTTCTTTTTGATGAAATGTTATTTTTGTTTAGTATCATTAATATTTTTTTTTTGTCGGCTCATTAATATATATTTAGGTTTTTAAAATACTTGAAAAAAAAATTATTTTGTGGAAAATATTATTATATTAAAGATATATAATATTGCATTAGTGCTTTTTTACACCGAATAGTATGTAAAGGAGATGTGAAAACAAATAATGGATTAGTTCTTTTTAGGACAACTTAAAAGTAGGATTTGTTAATCTAAACATAACAAGATTTGTCTAAGTGCGAATGTGGAAATATTTTAATTTGAGCTGCCCAAGTCAATCAGCCATTGAAACGGAAAAGGACAAGAAGAATTTAGGAGCCACCGTAAAAGGTAAATACATTCCAAACATAAATGACATCATAACTCAAATATATGATGTCATGTAATTATTCTTCTCTGACTCTATATATACACTCACAATCTTCCTTACCATAAATCACTTCACTCTACACATCACACTTTCGTTTTAACATCCTTCTTATCTTAAAATCTAACTAATTTACCCAAAATAAAACAAATTGTCATATAAGCCCCCAAGAATCATGTTGAAGATAGAGATTAACGGTGGTACTTCGGCAGCTACACCCACCGCCTCCGCTGTTGCCATTGCAGAAACCACCACTCCTATCGCTTCTCCTTCTCCCACCTCTTCACCTCCGCCGAATCATTCGCCACAAAAGCCGCCACAACCGCCGGTGGTGCTAAGCCCTTGTGCGGCTTGTAAGATTTTGCGGCGGCGGTGCGCGGAGAAATGCGTTCTGGCGCCGTACTTTCCTCCGACGGATCCGGTGAAGTTCACAATTGCTCACCGTGTCTTCGGAGCTAGCAACATTATTAAGTTCTTGCAGGTACATACTTTACTTTTCTTTTCTTTACCTGTGTGTATTTGTCATCACGCACGAGTGTGTACATGAACAGATATTCTCACATTTCCTAATTAATACTCCTCCATAATATATGATTTTTAAGAGTTTTTATTTTGTTACAAAATATAAGATTTTTTAAAAATAATTAATACGAATTGATTATTAAAACAATAAAAAATATTCAATATTAAATTGACTAAGTATTAGAAATCCATTTGCATGTCTCGTAAACAACTTGTTTTAGTATTTAAAATGATTTTAAATATTTCATTAATTATTGTTTTGTGTAAAAATATAAATTTCTTAATATGTGTACATTTAATTTAGTTAGAAAATCCTATATTATGGGACATAGAGAGTATTATTATTTAACAATAAGTTAAATTAAACCAGCAGTGGCTATTAATAAAATACTTTTTACAATAGAAAATTATGCTTAATTTAAACAAGATATAAGTTTGTACTCCCTCTGTTTCAAAATAAAAGATGTTTAAGGTTTTGGCACATAGATTAATAAATCACTAATTTTATCATGTTTTCAAAAATAAAACTACATTAATAACTTACCTAACCACAATTCAACCAATGAAAAATCAATCTGCATTATATAAATAATTAAAATATTCAAAAACACATTTAATTTTGCATTGGAAACTCAAAACATCTTTTAAATTGAAACAATTTTTTTTGGCTTAAACATCTTTTAATTTGAAACAGAGGGAGTATTAAACTTTTGTAATTGAACAAAAAAAATCTGGTTTTGAAAATGTGAAAAGGAAGTTAAAGTGGTTTTAAAGTCTAGTAGTTGAACAATAATGGGTTCCAAAGTCATGTGACCGGAACTTGTCCCTACACTTTGCAATTAAAGGTCAATAACAACTTTCCCTCTAAGCTAAACGCAGTCTCATTCAAACATACAAATCTAACCCCTTAAGATAAACTATAAACTAAAATTCGTATATATATATATATATTGATAATTTGGGAATAGTAGACTTTTCAGAGTTAGACTGATCCCGAAGGTTATAGGAAGTTAGGTGAAATACCCATATAGTGTCTAAAATAAAATGTTGTAGTTTCTCGCAGTAACTTGATCGAATTTAAAATGTGTTGCATCCCTTGCCCAACTCGTTACGACTAGACCACATTGAACTGGACGTGTGTAGATATTTAGCATTTTTTTGTTTTGTTTGGTATGCAGGAGCTTCCTGAATCCCAAAGAACAGATGCGGTTAACAGCATGGTCTATGAAGCAGGAGCTAGATTAAGAGATCCGGTTTACGGATGTGCGGGTGCAATCTACCATTTGCAGAGACAAGTAAGTGAGCTTCAAGCTCAACTTGCCAAAACTCAAGTTGACCTAGTAAGCATGCAACTCCAAAGATCAGATCTACTAGATTTTATAAACAAAATGGAGCAAAGTAAGTTTTCACCACAACACAACATGTGTTTCGAGAGTTCATTTGAAAGTGGCGATGAGTTCATTAGTAGCCCCGACGAAGAGAGCAATGATCTGGGATTAATCCTTGCTGACAATAATAATTCATCAATGTCGTGGTGGGATCCTCTTTGGACATGAATCATAACTTATGGTATTATTAGTTCGCTTTAAAATCGCTTTAGTGGTTAATATATGATATATGCCTAAGTCAACCAATCATATAAACTTGTCAAACATGTTACGTACTAGCTAGTACTATTATGTAGAGATATTAGATAAAAAAAAGATGTTGTATTGAGATTCTAAGAATCTTCTCCTAATTCACTAATGAGAAGGAGATAATTGAGATGTATTTTACATTTGTATTGTATATTTGTTATTTTGTTTAATAATGAGGAAGAGGTCATTTTCTTCAGTTCTAGACTTATGTTGTTTTGGCATTAGTAATGATCCTTTTAATATATAGTTATGTACAAAGTGCAATGTGAAGGCGAATTAACTCGATGTCGCTAAGGGAAACGACGAAGAAGACATGACACGTCTCTGTAGATTGTAATAACTATTGGACATTACGCGTTTTCCTCATGTGTGTACCAGATCTATACATATGAATGATCTACTTATACGCACTCGAGCATGTGTGGTTACGGCTGTCAATTAGACGTGTCCCTGAGTTGTCCGTGTCCAAATTAATTTGGACAATTTTTGTTCAGATTTGCAGAAAAAATCGGTTAGGCGAAGTTATGTCCGCGAACAAATACGATCAGGATTAGATGAACATTAGACGTCCAATAATCATATAATCTTAGGTCAAAACTAATTTAGATGTTCAATAATCATATAATTTTAAGTAAAAAAATAAATGACCGTTGACATAAATAGACACAGATATAAATGAAACATGGACATAAATGAAAGCGAATATAATTTGTCTGCGAAAATATTGGTCATAAGTGGACATGTCTATTTAGATACGAACAACTCAATTAACCATGTAGACCATAAAATTCAATAAGGTAATTGATGGAATTAACTAACAACCTCGATGCTAAAAAGAAAATTCTAACAAGTTTTAATAATGGTGTTTTCAAGGGGTAAATATTATTTGGACTATTGACCTTAATCATTGTGTTCCTATTGAAGTTTTACTATCTCCCGAAAGTTACCTTTAGACTATAAATTGAGACTGTAAGATATTTATCGAAAACTCAAACCGATATATCTATAACACATTTCACTGACCATTAAAGAAAAATATATCGAGGACTCAACTATTTTCTTTTAGTAAAAGATTAATTACAAAATATGTCTACAGAAAATGACCACGTTGACTTCGATACTATTTATATGAATCGTCTAATTGATATTCAACCAAAGAATAATAACAAGAGTGGTCCAAAACAAATTTTATTCAAGGTTACCGACATCATGTGCATTCCACGTGACGGTCATGAGAAGCATAAGAGCATTAAGTTCATCTTTAGTTCGTTACTTGTCGGTACGAAGTCTGTCTGAGACGACTAATAAGAATTATGTATTATGTATAGCAAATAAACTATACAAAAATAGTCTGAACTATTAATGTTGATAAATAATATAATATCGTATAACAGAAATTGACATTTATCAATTAATCTATATTCTAAGTCTAACCAGCGAAAATTTTGTCATTTTTATTTTTGGATTTAGCTATATTACTAATTCACTTATTTTGACCCAAAGAGCTATAGTAATATTAAAATGCAGTAATATTGACCCATAAAAGAGATTTGATCCATATCTTAAAGATTTTCGGTCAAATCAAAATTTCTTAATATGTCTTAATTTTTCAAGAGCACAAAATGTTGCTTGGTTTGAAAATTATATTTACGTATGCTGTTCTGCTACATCTATCATTATTAATTGGTTTTGGATTAAAGAAAAAACAAAAAATTTCTTGTTGCAAAACGTATGATTGATAGCGATTATCCTATATTAGCACTATTATGAATAATTAAAATTAGGTTTGAAGGGAATTAGGGTATATAATTGTAATGATTACAGAATTTGGCTTTACTTTTGTCTAGTCCTTTGTTATCATAAGCAGCCGAAAGGAAAAAAAACAAAGTACCTACCTTCAGTCCTTCCAATTTAGCATAGCATCTGTTAGAGAGTCCATATTTTCGTCTTTTTACTAAATTTTTATTAATAAAAAGATTGATGCAAAAGTGAGATTTATAGCGTGTGGAACTTGATAAGAAACAAACAAGTTTAAGTATTATTTTTTGGGAAAATTGTCAGAAAAAGCATCAACTTGTCATATTTCT
>OVAU01002461.1:0-12503 GCA_900406315.1 Biscutella laevigata subsp. laevigata
TAGTCGCTTTTTGGCTGTTTTCTTGTAGTGTAAATCTCCTTGTGTCGTTGCTTTTCTGTTTCGTTTTTCATTACGTCTTCTGCTTGCTAAGTTGTTTAACTCCGAGTATAAACCTGAAGCAAAAGCATAAGAACGTTGATCAATAAGGTTATAAATGCTACATTTTGTATTCGTGAAGTTTACGTTGATTTCCAAAGTATCACATCTGATTGAAAATAACTAAAGTACGGATACTAATCTACCTATATACAGTAATACCACTTATAAAATCTAAGAGAGTAAGTAATATAATTAATCATAAGTCTAAATATATATGATGTGCATTCGGAAAAGTAATTACGAGAAGAGAGGTGTGTAGCTTCTTGGTTCCAAACAAATCCGAACCAAAACGTGAACCATCAAAAAAAGGGAAGCTCGTGAAATGAAGAAGCTAAAAGTGTTACCGAGCTTTGTGTTGATTGGGACCAGACCCTTTCACTCTTGCGGTTACCTCCTTATGGACGCATTAAACACACTACAATCATCCATGTCAATGCAAAAAGTTATTGAAAGTTTTTTTTTTTTATTCTTTGTGATATTTAAAGCAGAGTGAATGGAATGCATGTGTGGAGATGGGATTTGACTTATGGATGCTCAACAACTAAAGTAAATAAACAAATAAACCCTGTCGACAAAAAAAAAAAAAAAAAAAAAACCCNAAAAAAAAAAAAACCCTAAATCTCAGCACCAGTTCCCAGAAATCAAAGGCAGAGTTTCTGCACAATCCGTATATATTAGTAATTTTGCTTAAAGGCGAATCTTTTATCGTTTGTTTGTTCTCTTCCACACATCTGACCTTTTTCTTGAGTAATATATTAAAGTCTGAAATTTATATTTCAACCTCCATTCTCATCTGTCTCTTTTCAAATGGACCCATTTGAATGAAGATTAACTTAAATATTTACAGACGACAATGGAGCTTACAAGAGAGAAAGGTTTCTCCAACCAAAACCCATTAAAGAAAGGTAATGATCAATAAAGAAATAGAAATGAAAAAGAGTTTGCTTTTGCCTTGACCCAACACCACAATTTAGTGCAGAAGTCATTTCACACACTTTCCTGCACAAGTCTGCTTCCATCTTCATCACTGCTGTCTCAACCTCAACACTCACATCCAAAAAAGCAAATTTTGCTTTCTCTTTTAATTTTATTTTCTTTTCCTTACTCACAACAACAACAACATGATGTGTCCTTCTTTTCTGCTTCTTTGTCCTTCTCTGACTTCTCTTTCTCACATTGATATTAGAACACAACACGAAACCAAGAACCTTCATCTCTCTCTCTCTCTTCCCATTCCTTCTTTCAAACGCTTCACCTTCATCTCTCCTTCTGTGTGATTCTGTAATCACACATCTTGTATTCATAAGATGAATAGGACTCCCTCAAGCCCCAATCCTTCTGTAGATCCGAAGGTCAGGCTTAGGCATCATAGCCTTATGCAAGACTATCGAGAATTGCATATTGTAAGAACTCTCTCTTTTCTTCTGGAGTTTAGATCAAGTATTCAGCTTCTGGGTCTGTTTGTTTTTGGATCTGAGGATGTAACTCTATCTAGTAGATTTGCTTAAGATTTGACCTTTTCTCCACCCTGATCTGTTTTCACAGCTGCGCGGAATATCCGGAAAAAAGTTTTTAACTTTTTCCTTTTAAATAGAAAGAAGTAACTATGGTTTTAGTTCCTTAACAAACATAAAGCTTCCTTTTGTAGTTGTGCAAATCTCTATTAGTCTTAAATTGATAAAAAAGAGTGTTTCATAAGTACCTAGTTTTGGGAATGATCTGCTTTATGGTTCGGTTCTCTGATCTTTCAGATCACTTTGTTTTAAGCTTCTGCTAACATGTGTTGTTGTTTGTTTGTTGGATTACACAAGGAAACTGAAGTAATGAGAAAAAAGCTACAGACAGTAGGAGAAAGAAAGGCAACACTAATGGCTGAAGTCAGGTATAGATACTTCCAATCCTCAACAATACAGCATTAGTTCTTGATGTTTTTTCTCAAATCTTTATATAGTTTGTTAAACCTCTTTTCAGATTTCTGCGGCGGAGATATAGACATTTGAGACAAGACCAGCCTGTGTTGCAGCCACCAGATATGAAGAAGGCTAGAGGAAGATCAAATGGTGGGAGGAAGAGTGAGACGCGTAAGATGAGTGATGATGCGGAAACTAAGCATGTTTGGCTTCCTGACTTAAACCACTCGGAAAAGGTTCACGATGAAACCAAAACCAGTCTTAATAGAAAAGTTCCATTGTTTGATCTAAACCAGATATCTGTAAGCACTCTTACAATGTGGACAGAGAAACCATCATATCTTTACTCTTTGCAGACACATTTGACCACCTCATTAATTGATATGTAGGGAGAAGTAGAGGATGAAACAGAGGCAATGAACAATTCTCATGAGAGGATGACAGTGGAAGAAAGTAAGAGAGTAATGAGCGGCATCGAGATTCAGCAGCAGAAAGAGATGAAGCTATCGACTTGCAGGAATGGCGGAGAGGGGTCAAATAAGAGGAAAATTTCATGGCAAGATCCTCTTGCAGCTCTCAGAGTCTAAAAAGAGAACCCTTTTTTAAGGTTTTTTTTTTTTTTTGATAAACAAGCCTTTTTTTAAGTTCTTCCGCGAGTATTTGTATTTTGTAATATAGCTTCTGTATTTGCTTTTGGAAAATGGAAAAGCTTATCCATCCTCCATACTTGAGGTGGCACCTTAAGGAAGCGACTATTGTATATTGGACATGTGTCCCTCTTAAAAGCAAGTGATCCAAAACTCTTCGTACAAAATCAACGGTCAAGTGTATCGACACTTGTCCGAAGAGACACATGTCATCAAACTAAAAACTCATACCGAACACAAAGATAGATCTTTCGAGTCTGAGACGAAACAAGAAGAATCTTTATGGAGAAGGACGGGTCTGATTGGGGCGGATTGCCTCTAGAGATACTCATCAACATCATCTCAAGGCTAACAATTCATGAGCGATGGACGGGACCTATGTTCGTCCGAAAATCGTGGCTAACCGTTTGCAGAGATCCGTATCTCTGGTCTATTTTCAATCTGGAGCAATGGTTCGGGTCATATCCTGAGCCGACTCGCTGGTGGGCCCCTGATTTTGAGCGCAAAGTAGATGTGATGCTCCGATCAGTCGTTGATTGGAGCGACGGAGGTCTAACTGAGATCCGCGTCCGCCATTGCAGTGACCACGCGCTCTCTTACGTGGCCGATAGGTAAATTTTCTCAACAAAATCCCCTAAGTAACTGGTGAATGATTGAGTTTGTGATTCCGTCAGCTTTAGAGAATGAATTCGAGGTGTTTTTCTGATTTTGGATTCCATAGATGCCCAAATCTCCAGGTTCTGGCCATTAGAAGCAGTCCTAACGTGACAGACGAATCTATGACAAAGATAGCGTTTCGGTGCAGGAATCTAAGGGAACTCGATATCAGTTACTGTCACGAGATATCTCATGACACTCTTGTGATGATAGGTAGAAACTGTCCCAATCTGAGGATCCTGAAACGCAACCTCATGGACTGGTCAGATTCTTCTCGGCACGTTGGCTCTGTTCCTACAGAGTACTTAGACGCTTGTCCTCAAGACGGAGACACAGAAGCTGATGCGATCGGAAAACACATGACCAATCTAGAGCATTTGGAGATTCAATTCTCTAGATTATCTGCCAAGGGACTCGCTTCTATTTGTGAGGGTTGTCCGAAGCTAGAGTACTTGGACTTGTTTGGGTGTGTGCATTTGTCAAGCCGTGTCATTGCAAACAATGTGTCAAGCCTGAAGTGCCTTAAGGAAATGAAGAAGCCAGATGTTTATGTGCCAAGGTCAGGTGATGTGGCTCAGACTGAGAGATACGGACACTGGAGTCTCTATGATGAGAGATTTGACTTACAATCCATGAGGATATGATTTCATACACCAAGCAATGTTCTGTAAAAAACAGCCTGTAGTTCGGACTTGGGTAGGTTGTTATATTTGTTATATAACAGCCAAAACGGCTCTGTTCTGTATTAGAAAAGGATCAATCATTTTCTTTGGCTCGATTAATAATGGAAAAGACCAAATGTGAAGCTTACTATCTCAGGCATTCAAATTGTACACAGTTACGTAAAACACAACTAATATGAGTTGGTGTACATAGTTCTCGTTGACATTCCAAAAGGAACGTTACTATCTACTACATCAATTCTTGATAAGCAAAACAATAAAGAAAGCCACTAAACCAAATTTGGACAGTAGAAGAAACCTATAAAAGGATAGAGAGTAAGTAAGAGGAGACAACGCAAGCAGTCATATGGAAGGAGCCCGACAAAAGTATTGGGGAAGCAGATGTTGTGGTACCACCACGCCTTCTGAATCTTGTTCCTCTCACTCCTTTCCTTATGAAAACTCCAAGCTTCCTCGTTACACCAGTTTCGTCGTCGTTGTAACCTGAGCATAAAAGAAGGGACTGAGACAACAACAAGAGTAACAGGATCGATAGGATGAGTAAGCGTTTGATGTCACCCATCTCTGCTCTTAAGATAAAATGAGGGGTTTTTGGATCTCTACTCTTATTATAAAGAAGCTGTATTAATTTAATAGGATTTGGTGAATGGATTAGTATAATAGCATTTGGTGAATGATTTAGAAATAAGATGATAAGATAACATCATATGCTAAGTGGAGCAAATCAGGGCCATAATTGAAAGATTTGCCTCGCTGGAAAACTGTGTCCAATACTCGAAGCAATCAAAAGAAGGTCAAAGCCGACCACGATCCAAATATTTAAAGTCTCAGCTTTTTCCACAACGATATATTACCGAATCAACTATTTTTACCTTTTAAGACCGAGTCAAGCGACTTGTTTTCCACACACCATTATAAAATACTAGTGAAAAAGGTTCCATAATAAAATATAAACTTAAAGGTGGATGCTAACCTGGAAAGATATCATTCTTGGTAGGCAAAGATTCTGTCTAAAATGGCTGGCTCCAACTCCCGGAAAGATGTGACCTGACCAACTCGTTTAGCTAACTCCCCTATGACTCGGTCCATGTAAAGAAGATACAACCCGTTCCTTTCTTCCAAAGCCGCTACTGCTTTCCTCGCGTGGACTACCGATGCAATCCACTCCTCAAGCACAACTGCGGAATAGAGTAAGACGACACAATCGGTCTTAGTATCTTTATAATTTGGGTCAACACTGTAAAAATAGAAAATCCAAAAAAAATCTTATCATTTATCAGAGCCAGGTTTCGATCCTGGGACCTGTGGGTTATGGGCCCACCACGCTTCCGCTGCGCCACTCTGATTTGTTGTTCAAGTATCACAATAAAATAGTTTATCGTTAATTTACCAGTTTCAAATGCTTCAATCTCTGCCCAGGATAACAAATAGTCGCATATGAGGAACTCAATTAGCTGTATCCTGCAGGTTCATAAGACAGCATAAAGCAAGCTCAGAATCCCCACATATCATATAAATACATTGTCCCGCTAGAAATTTGGAGTACTTACAATATAAACATGCACTCATCGATCTCTGGGAATGATTCATCAAATGGGTCCATAAACTTTAAACTTTCAGCTAAAATGGATATTCTCTGAGAAATAGCACATATTGCGCGCTGTCCAATGTATGGATCACTACCCAGTTTACGGATTAAATGTTGGACATAAACCCCAACAGTTGTTTCTAGTTGTTTCACCTCTACGACAGATTCTAAACACACAAAAAAACAATATTAGAGATGATAGCTAGAAAGAAAAACACAGTTAGAATCATTAATACATTGCTAAAGATACCATTTCTTTTAAAGGGAGTGCACATTCTGGTGATCAACTGTGTAATCATGGAATTAATAGATTCTTCAACAGAGTCTAAGTTCCATCCCATCGATAGCAGCTTCTTCAGAGAAGCTTGAGTATAAGAAAATGAGGAAATTATTGCAAGAAGAGGAACAAAAGCACGCATTTGTTTCACAAGTGCAAAACAGCCTTCCAGAAAAAATAATAGCTCAGTATTCTATGCAAATTGGGAGTTTAGAATAATCTTACCTAATATAAAATCTACAGCTTGATGTGACCAACTTCTGAAATTAGAGGCCTGCAGAATATAAGAAGTGAGTTAAATATTACAAGAAAAAGCTTAAACAACAGAGCCTAACCGTGGAGTCAGCTTTTGATAATTCCTGCAGAAAATCTATAGATATCCTTAGATGTTCTGCTTCCTCTTCACATTCCGGTTCTGCAGCCAAAGTTTCAACTCAAATGAAATAGAGCCCCAGAAACTGATAGTGCTTGGTTGCATACATTCTACATTTAACTTCTTTCTCCCATAGAACACATCTAGGTCAAATTATGCTGTGGTCTTGTATAAAGCATGAAGTAATTGAATCTGAGAGCTAATAGAGGTGAAACAGGTCCCGGAAGACCCTTCACAAAACCTGAGAGCCGAAATCTTTGAGATGATCGAGTTGATTTCCTTTTGCCCCTTGTCCTCGCTAGGGATAAATGACAACACAAGCCGGTAAGTTGAGTCCACAAACAAAACGGTAACAAAGTGAATACAAACTGTTCAAGACTGATGAAAATAAACATGGGAAAGAGACCTAGTCTAAGAAATCTACGAGAAAGTACATCGCTAAATCTCGATTCAGAGGCCTCTCCAATCCGCATGCCGCTGAATTCTCCCAAGTTATCAAAGAAATAGCACTTGCAAGAAGCATTCGCTGGGAATAATTCACAATGTGAAGCACCTAAATGGAAGAAAATGCATTAACAAAAAAAATACCAGTCAGTTTTGGAAACATCCTGTAGCCTTGAGAAGAACTAAATACATAAACGAGTTGACAAAGTTTAGAGAGACGGAAAAGACTTTCAGCATCCTTGAGATCTTCCTGGAGTTTGATAATCTCTTTTTTCCTCTCTCTAGCCTAATGTCAAAACCGAAAATCCCACCATGTTAGAAGCTCCGTCTCACAGCCGAGAAACACACAGAAGATAAGCGTAAACAGTAACGGAGAATCCATAGAGAAAACGACTTAGATATTAAACGACGAACAGAAATTGAAATGTAAGCCCTAGAGATTCTAAGACACAATTGTAGTACACTTGAACTAAGAAGCAGATCAAATAGTCACGGAGAAAAACGAGAAGGCGCTAAAACCCAGAAACAGAAGATTCGAGAAGACACCTTCTGCTTCCAGCGAAGAACATCAGTTTCAGAGGGAACATTACAACGGTGAGTAGAAGAAGAAGATTGACGGTTATGGATCTTCGATCGTAGCAGAGAAACAGCGATCGCCAGTCTCAGCGACTCTTCCTTCTCCATGTGACCTGCTTCAGCGACACTCGAGCTCATTTTTGTTTAATTTTGAAAATGAACAAAATTAACTCATCGGAATAAATTATTATTTCCTGTCCTGCGCGCGGGAGAACTCTTGTCACGCTTTACACAGGCCAACATAGCCCATTAATGTATTTTAGCGGCCTATTATCCTTTACAAGGCCCAATTGTCAAAAGGCCATGATTTGCTCAGCTCGTGTACAGTAACTAGAATACGGAGTATCTTCTTTGGTTTCTTATTTTCCTGATATTACGATCCAGTTTTGAAACTTCAAATGACAAAAGCTAACTCACAACTGGTTGTAAGGGACTTGGATCATTGTTCTAATTCACTAGAGGCAGCAAGTGGAAACATGTTACATAACATGAAAGATTAAGCCTTCACAGAAAACTACTAATCTTGCAAGTAGCAATCACACTTCCACATCGCAACATCTTTACTTACAACAACTGTCTGTAACAACAACTTCAAATGACCGAAAGAAACAACTTCAACGTTTATCCACTCCTTGTGTCTGAAATCATACTTACTTCTGTTGAAGCAAATGTTTTCTTGATAGAGCCAGTTAAATTCTTCACGGAGTTGAGGAGTCGGTGAGCTGTGCAATGTTGACATCCTCAAACTCGTTATCATCTGCAGAAGAAAGAACAAGATGTACTCAGCATATACCATTCATAGCTTTACAGACCTATTACAGCATCCTCGATAGTTGTGCAATCAATAGAAAGTAGACCGATGGGATTCACACAGGATTTACATTCAGCTATAAAGATTTCATATACTGCAACGTCTCAACAGGCTGGATACAAATCAATGAAATTGGAAAGGTTTTATATACCAAAGAAATATACAGTATACATTAAAAAAGAAGATCACTTGTGAACTGTAATAACTAGTTAAGATCACTTGTGAACTGTAATAACTAGTTAAGCAAGAAGCATGATTCTTCACAACACCTCCATGCTACATATATGCCAACAAGGAGCTGAATTGGTCAGAATTGGATAAGGAGCAAAGGGATTTAAGGGATAACCTTTCCTCAAAGTCAAAGCCACGATTGCATCATTCTCAACCTAAACAACAAGAAAAAGAATACGGTTACAAGCTTATAACATAAAATAAGCAAACACTAGCAGTGTCCATGTGAATAAGATAGTTCTTCTTTACACTTGAAAAAGTTGTTATTCGTTCCCTAACATTGGCTGGAGAGATAGATATATGAGACAATTTAACATTTGATACCTTCTGCTCAGCTAAAGATTTTGAATCCTCCAATACTTCTTCGGTAGACATTAAGATCAGACGCTGATTACTAACTGGTTGTTCAATGAGGGCAAACAGTTTTTGCTTGACATCCAAAATAGTCTCTGTTGGATCGCATTGGATAAAGTATGTTGTTTTCATCCGCTTCACACGAATATACATAGCCTGCAAACAATATTACACAGGCTAATCAATCCTAAAACCAGCATGGACAGATCTATTTTCTTATATTGATGAAAGCAAAATTCAGACAAATAGTGGAACGAATAGAAAAAAAAATGTCAGGAAACTGAGCATGAGAAGCTACTCTCAGTGCAAAATCTCTTAACTTTCCTCATTAAATAGGCAAAAATGATCGAAGAAAGATGACTATGCTAAGAATTAAAACCCAACAAAATTTAACCAACGAAGGAGAAACACATATGCACTACCATGGCAAGACAAGGATGAGCAATCTCTTCTTCTTCCGCTGCCGACTTTCCAAGATGCTAAGAACAAAAAAAAAAAAAACAGACTTTCAGCGATCACTAACAAACCGGAAGTCATCAATTTATCTAAACAGATGCAAAGCTATTCTCCTTATGGATATTCATAAGCAAGAAGAAGAAAAAAAGCCTATCTTTTCTAAAATTACCGATTCAGATAAGCAATTAAAGAAGGGAAACTGACCGCGAAGATGGAAAATCTGCGAAATTGGCTTCTTTAATTCGACCGTTCAACGATAGAGCTCACTCAGCTGAACAAGGTAAAGGAAGGAAAAAACTGCGAAGACATTTTGGTGGCTTTGTTTGGCTTCAGGTTTAAGGCTATCATCAATTTGGCGTCGTGTATTTAGTATTCGTTCAAAGTCCCACATCGCTAACTAAATAGAGGTGGAAGAAAACAGTAAGTAGTATAAATTAAGAGGCTATTCGCCATAACAATTCATACCTTTCTCGGCCTTTTGGCTAAGATCAAGTGTNAAAATAGAGGTGGAAGAAAACAGAAGTAGTATAAATTAAGAGGCTATTCGCCATAACAAATCATACCTTTCTCGGCCTTTTGGCTAAGATCAAGTGTAGTATCTGTTCTTATCAGTTTAATATCTGATATGTGGGCCATCGGTTCACACGATATTAACTCTATTTTTTAAGGGAAAAGGCCCGTTAAGATAGCTTGCTATCTGGGCTTTAACGAGTCGCCCATGCGTTGCACTACTGCATAGGCCTGGCTCACCCCGCCAATCATTCAGTTCAGACAAACGACTCAAAGTCCTCCNAAAAGGCCCGTTAAGATAGCTTGCTATCTGGGCTTTCACGAGTCGCCCATGCGTTGCACTACTGCATAGGCCTGGCTCATCCCGCCAATCATTCAGTTCAGACAAACGACTCAAAGTCCTCCTTGGGTACTTGAAAGCCTATTTGGAACAGCTAAATGCAGCCAGGGTACTTGAAATCCTATTTGGAACAGCTAAATGCAGCCAATAATGTCCACCTATGTCTCATGGACAGGAGGATCGAGCCCTTCACTTGGTTCAAGTACTTACTGAACTGCCTTCATTGTACAGATGCTTGAATGATATTATATGAACTGTAAATTAATGTGTTTTGTTTATCCCGAACAGGCCATGCTTCAGTTAGAGGCAATCATGCAGCATTGGTTCTAGTTTTTCATACAAACCATATGTAATTTACTTTAACCTTTCAGGACTGAATACATCTAAAAAGAACAAAATGGCAGCTTTCGATAAAGCCTCTAATGTTTGTATGTAATTCCCTTGGCATTGCGAGAAAAAAATCTTTAATCTCTCTCTCATCTAAGAGACATTTAACATAGGATCGATGGTATTAAGTAACTAAAGACACATGATAGGAAGTGCAGGTTCATTCAGTTGGAGGAGCTAATGCAGAAAATGCAAGAAGGATCAGCCGAGCGGTTATCGAGATCAAGAGTGGAACCTCTCAAACACTTAAAGTGGTAGGCATGACCACAAGCAAGGACGCACGCCTCTTGTAACTTATGCAAGGAACCTCCAGGCCTTTCTGGATCTGTGGCGAGATCTCTTTGGCATAAGTCGCACGAGTGTCCAACTTCCTCCGCAGCAAACACCTTGTCAAGCTCTGCAAAATCCAATATTCCAATAAAGAGAGAAGAACCTAACCAGAATTACTCAAACAGTTGGATTAGAAGAATACCATCGCGAATCAGTAACTGCGCTTTACTCGGCTCTTGAGCCTTCTTCTCAGTCGTCTTGATAAGTTGTTGGAGTTCTTGAGAGATATCAGCGAATGATCCTGACGCTTGCAATTCAGAATTGGCTTTCTCGATCCTCTCTCGAAGCTTTAAGAGCATCTCTCTTCTCATTCTCAGGCTTTCTACATCGTCTGCTTCTTTAGAATCCATGTTCCTACTCACGCAAAAGAAGATGAAACTTCAGTAATCTAAGACAGACCAACATCTTTTTTTTTAAGTCAATCATGTTTGACTTATGTACACTATACGCTATTTTTCATCGTCAAAGCGATTTCGAACTTGTGTGTGAAGATATATTAGCTTCACAAAGCATGTACAATTAGGGTTCATCAGGAATCGGAGTAATCGAAAGTATGAATCGTAACGAAAATCTAAAATATTGGTTATTTCGACATTCATCAAAAAAAAACAAACAAAAGAAAAGAAATCGAAGAACCTGTGTTTCGACGTTGTAGTGTCAATAAGTAGAGATTTTAGAGTTCCGATATGTTGTGTGTTTGCTTAAATATATACTAGGCAGAGATTTTAGATTTCCGATATGAAATCATATATTTCTAGTTAGTTGTGATATGTTTTTAGATAGATTCGATAGAATCTAAGATTTTATATTCAGAAAATTAAATATTCTAAAAATTTATATATTTAAATTTAATATAATATTTCTTAATATTTTTAAAATAAAAAAAAATTGAATATAATAGTTTCTAAATTTTGTTGTGTCAACCTAATATTTTCTAAATTTAATAACAACTAAACTAAGTAGATTCTCAATTTTTTAAAAAATCATTAACTCCAAACCTGTATATCACAAAATATTAAGAGGAGTCAGGCTTTGAATTTTAAATGCATTAATTATAAATGTATTAAAAAAAAAATTGTATTAATTATTAATTGTAGTCGGAGTCGGGCTTTGAATCTTCAATCACTTACCGAAATCTGAGTTTTGTTTTTCTACCTGTCTTACCGGAGCACCCACACTATAAATCACCATTCAACATATTTTGTTTATCTACTTTGTCCGCTGTTTTGCCTGCTTTACCCACTTTATACGCTTTGCCTGTTTTATTTGTTTTGTCTGCACTGTTGTGTCTGTTAAGGGTGGGCGTTCGGGTATCTATTCGGATTTGGATAGTGACCATTCGGTTATCGGTTTTTATGGACTAAGCTTTTACAATCCATTCGATTATTTTTAATTTTCGGTTCAGATTCAATTCGGTTGTAAGCGGGTTCGGTTCGGTTTCGGATATCCAAAAAATGTATTAAATACATAAAAAGTACTATGAAAATTAAAGAAATTGATATTAAAATTAAATAAATAGTAAGAAATATTTAAATTCTTCTCATAAATAAACATAAAATAAACTAAGAATACAACTTAAAACAAATATTAAATATCTAAAAAGGTTAATATTAAACATTAAAAATATATCAAATATATAGAAATACTACAAATTACTAAGGCATATTCAATAATTAGACTTAAATTCGGATATCCATTTATATTCGATTTGGTTCGGGTTTTGTTTCGGTTATACGGATAGTGAAATTTACAATCCATTCGGTTATTTTTCTAGTTTGGGTTCGGTTTTGGTTCCTTTTTTTGGGTCGTTTTCGGTTTGGTTATTCGATT
>OVAU01002462.1:0-12503 GCA_900406315.1 Biscutella laevigata subsp. laevigata
TTTTTAAGTAGATAAACCCTATTTTAATAGAATAGATAATTCCAACCTCATATCAAAAACATAAAAACAAAATGATAGATCAATTAAATAGAGTGCAACTTCGTCATTTCCTTTTGATATATGTTTTTTGTTTGTTCACAAAACAAATGTGAATTGCTAAAATACCAGAGTACGCTATTTTAGACAAATACTTTTCATTTACCACCATTTTAGACAAAACTCTTTTTTTTTTAATTTCACCCAAATAACATGAGTTTTCTGTTTTTTTTTTATAATACTTCTTTATTTATTTATAAGTCGTCAAATCGATCCAATCATACACCAGCCCAAACCAGGCTCGTTCAACTTCAACAACTGAAAGGAAAAAGCTTTAGGCTCAGGCCCAAACCAAGGCTAAGGCATAGATCCAGACCCTAACCAAAAAAACCCTAAACCTAATTCAGAGAGGACCTTTGATCTTCCTTTGCCGCCACCGCCGTCTTGGGTCTGAAACCGTCGCCGCCGACTCCATCTTCCAAAGCCGAGCTCACTCTAGATTGAAGGCGGTGAGCGGATCCGTCTTCTCCAGAGAAGAAAGCGTCCAGAAGCTAGAGCGAACCAAGAAGGAGAAGATTCGAGGATGAAGCCGCCGTCGCCCTAATCCCGCGAACAAGACCCCTCCGGGCGGTTTCGGGTGAAGGCGGTGAGCAACCTTGAAGCTTCTCTGCTCTGAAGGTTGGCTTCTCCGGCGAAATCTAGATAGTTCATGAACCCCGCCGTCATATCGCAAGCTAGATTTGACGGAGTAGTGTTGCCTCTGCAGCGCGACAGAGAGAGGGAGCTACGTCCGGTTTCAGATCCCAGGAGACGAAAGAGGCAAGAATACCTACCAGCACACGACGCGGGAATCTCAGGCGAGATCGGGAGGCGGCCAGCGAACGAACAGAGGAAGAGGAAGGAGCGTCGTGCCGCCGAGGGAGAAACCCCCTCCACCTTACCGTGAAGCAAACGGAGGTGCTTTCGCGAGAGGGTTTCGCTGACGGCGACGAAGCCTAAGAGAAGGCCGACGAGGGACGAGAGTTTTCTGTTTTAGGATTCAACAATTTTTTTGTTCATCAGAACAATCGTTAAAACCTTTGGCGGGACAAGTTTAATTGTCTTTATCTAGATTTTGTGGTTAATGTAGTGTTCTCAATTTCATTCTCGACCATGACTGATTGTCCATTCGTTCTGCTATTTTATATTGTTTCTAGTGGATATTATCTTATGCTTATGTGTGTTATACAGTTTCCTGACTACCACTTAATTATTGCAGTGTCTCGTGATGATGATAGTGGCTTATGCGACCATCGTTCGCCTTCATGGTTATTTGTTATAGATCATTACCCTAAAGGCCGGTTAAATGTCTATTCAAAGCCATATATATTGTCTTTCATGCAAACGAAACAAAAAAGGGAGTCATGAGTTTGAAATCATAAAACATTTCAAGATTTAAAGGACTATTTAATCTTCATGTTAACATGTGCCCGGTTTCATGCAAACTAATCCATAACTTACTCTCCCATTAGATCGTGATAAAAATGAAATACGAATTAAGAACATTATTCGGTGGTCAACCATTAAGGTTTTTGTTCGTCGAATTTGGTTGTTTGACATGGTTGCACAGTGGTGAAAACCAAGAATACTATGACTCAGATGACCACCCGACTGTTTGATATCGGAGAATGGTCAACTTGGGAGAAGTTTATAAGCTCTGACAAAAAAACAACACTAGTTGATGTTACAAAAATGTTTGGTGGTAGTATAGATTTTCCCAATTGGAGGAAGATTAGCTTGCACTGATTCTAATCTTTGATGGTGCTCTAATCGCTAGTCATCAAACACACCGTCCCGCACCTAGATATGTTGTCTTCCCAAGAAGTGGTTTTCTTATAAAAATGTCTACGATGAGAGAACAAAAAACATGGGAATACGATGATTTTGTGGTCATCTTTCATCAGCAATTGCAAGAACATGCATTCAATCTCAAAAGGATGCCCATTAGTGCTTCGGCTTCTTGCTTTAAGGTGTATCCTCGACTGTTGGATAAACTATCCAAAAGATCTGACATGCAGCCACTGTCAGAAGCTCTTTTCCTTAGACTAGAAAAGCTCATGGTCATCAAGTTGAATGTTGTATTTGTCTGTCGAGCATGATTCATTGGTAAGTCTTGTTAATACATCATGTTCCATTATCTTTCACTCCAATCATTCGAGAGTGATGAGGAAACCCATAGGGAATCGTCTGATGAAGATGGTGAGGTTATCGAAGATGAGGACCTCCCATATGAGGGAATATCGGATTCACAACCTGATTTTGGATTGTACAAGATTTCAGGGAGCATCTATGGACGTGGCATAGATATTGTTGTATGCGATACCCTATCGATATACAATGAGATGACGAAGGATCTTGTAGACCTCATAGGACTTGAGATCAGGGATCCACCATTATGGGACTTGGAGAAGTTAGTAGGTCCTGAGGTGCGAGCAATTGGTATGGTCTACGACGTTGCAATCCAAATATATGATGGATTTGTCTACACCAAATTCTTTATTTTCCTGCACATGCTGATGATAATGGGTGGATTGTTTTGGGAAGACCTTTCTTGAAGGATGTTGGAGCCATCATTAACTATGAAACAGGGTATATGACCCTTCAGAAGGTTATTAACAATGCGAATCCTGAGAATCATTAGAAGCAGCGACTTGGGCATCCTTACATGCATAGAGAGGGACCAATGATAATTGATGAGGTGAAGTTCGAAGCTCAACGAACCAAGAACAATTCCAACACTTGGATTGTTTGATTCGAGAAGATAGGAGAATGCTAGACCGTCAAATTGAGATTGGAAACAACCACTATGCAGACATGCTCAGGTTAAACTGGAACCTCGAGAATCGGATGAATGAAGAAAGAAGAGCACATGGCTGAAATGCAGAAACTCGAAGAACGACTTCACAAGTTGGAGTGCAACTCCAAGCTGAACTGAGAGCAGTCAGCAAAGTTAAACTAAGTGACTATAAACAAGCTCACTTGGGAGGAAGTCTCATGCATATCCTTCTACATATCCTTTTGAATTTTCATTTTCCGTTTTGTTTTTAGTATTTAGACTTGGTGTTTATTGGTTTCGTTTCCATGCTTGACGATCCTTGCAATGTTTACTCGGATATTCAGGTCAACATCTTGGCCAAATCCATTGGTACTGAAGTCGGTGCAATGCGAGGATCGAACTAGGCTCAAGGGTAACTTAGAGGCGAGAAATTGGCTTTCCAGAGGGGTCACACCGGTCATGTCACGTCGGTGGTGTGATCGGTATATACCGCAAGAAATGGTCCGGACGATGACAACGGCCAAAGCACCGGTCAACCTAGGAAACGTCGTGCCTCCAACACCGGTCGCCTACACCGGTGGCGTGACCGCCGTTAATCCTCTGCCCACCCGAGATGATCCACACCGGTCACCTAGACCGGTGGTGTGATCGGCGCTACTCCTAGGTTTTGTGCATCTTCATGTTTTTAAACAGATTTTGGGCTTATGTTTTGACTTCTTCTTCAACCTTGCCCGATTTTCTCTCTCTAAACCCCCCCCCCCCCCCNAAGTTTTCCTATTCCTCCAATCCTTCATCGTTTTTTCGGATTTCTAACTCGATTATACTCATTTCCACTCTCCAAAACCAAGGTAATCCACTCAATCTCTCAATTTCAAAAACACTATTCACTTAGAGAGATTTTTAGTTCAAGGCTTGAATGTTGGTTGTTTGGTGTTTCTAATGCTTAATTATAGCTTGCTTAGTGATTGCTAGTGAAAATCCATGGTTGAATGTTCTTGATTTGAGTGATTCATGGCCAAATTTTGAACACTTCAGGAAAGCTTCATAAAGAGTGACGAAAATTGAGTTTCAATTTGTAGAATTCTATTCTAGGAATGAGTTTGATAGTCATTTTGCGAAATTGTTAACTTAGCATTGACTATGACTGAATTGAAATATATTTCAAAACCTTTGCTATGCAATTCACATGACTTGGATCGACTTGGTTCCAAGTTGGTTGAAAGTGATGAGATTGAGATTGTCTTGATGAATGAATCTCCTTATGGAAATGATCATGAACTTAATTGATAGGATTCAAATGGCTAAGATCATATAGGTGTTTGTTTGTCAATTAAGACTCAAGTTTGAAGCGAATTTTTGTGCAAATTTTGTGTTGCAGGATGGGTCGAACCAAAGAAACTAGAAATCTAGATAAAGGGAAAGACATTGTAACGGGGAGTGAAGCACGTAAGAAGAAAAGAGAAGATCATCCGGGAAACTCAAGACGAGCCTCTACACCGGAAAGGGATATAATGATTAGAGTATGGAGTGTTGGTGACACCTCTGCCTATCAAACCCTTGCTGATAAAACACCAATTCCTATAGCCAACCGTAACAAGGAAGCAAGCCCGAAACGCATCAAAAAGGCAAAGGAACGAGTGAAAAAGGGGTCTGCAGCAACGATGGCTCAACATTTCGTGGAACTTCCATTCATGGGAACACTTTTCCCCCCACCCTCCCACGCTTATGAGTCTTGACATCATGCACAATGTCACACGCTAGATGGAGGAAGTGGGTATTAGGAGTTTAATGGGTCAGAGTCATGCAGCATATCAGATTATGACAAGTTGGTTTTTGGCTAGCTTGGAAGTTTGAAGAAGCGGAAAAGGGTCCAAGGATCCTTTAGGAGGCGGTTACATAAGGTTCACCAACCAGAACATGAAGATGTACCAAGTCTCTTTTAGGGACCTTCAGAGATTTATAACTTCCCTTTAAACGGCAAGGCCAAATTTGAGGAGAGGTTTGAAAGCAACGATGTAGTCAACTAAGTTGATGGACAAGATAATTTTACTGCAGAACCACTAAGGCATCAAAGATTCGACACCCTGTACAACGTTACCTGCAGAAGGTATTGGCAAGCACGTTCTATTGCAGACGGGAGATGGGAGAAGTCAATCCAGGAGACATGTGCCTAATTCGCATCGAAATAACTCATATGCTTCTGGATTACTTGGATGAGTCAAGCCCGTTTTCAAGGGAAGAAGAGAGGAAGCCTAGTATAGTGTGGTTGTTCCGTGATGACTTGCTGGAAATTCAAGAGAAGTTATGGTTTGTGAAGGACTAGACACCACAACTAGCAATTGAAGGATTGCTCACCCCACTTGAGGTATTTGCAGAGGTCTCATTTGCTGCTTGGGGACTGCAGTGAAGTATGTCTACTTTTTTACAACTGTTTCAGGAGACAACTCATATGTTCTTCTACCCATTAGCCGGATCATGGACCTGGGTGATGTCGGCAACATTGCATTTAACATTAATGGAGCTGATTTGTATGATCCGAGAGGTCCTAATGCACGTGTATCGATAGGAACCAAGGCTCCTAAGAGAAGCAACAAGAGGGTTGTCAGAGAAGCCGAGATCAAACTTGACCATGAACCAGGACCTGAGTCTGAGCACCAAGAAGATTCAGCACCCATTTATGAGAGTGTTAGATACTACGTTGAGTGATTGCATGTGCTTACATCTTTTGGTCTTATGCACGAATTGGTCAAGGACAACCGCAGGAAGGGTCGTTGGATCAAGTTCCTTGACATTATTATGAGGAAAACAGTTAAAGAGCTTAAATGGACAAAATCAAAGCTGAGAAAAAGCGAGGAAAGGGAACGAAAGTATGAGGAACGGTTAAGGAAGGTAGACCAAGAGCATAAGATGAGAGAAGAAGACGCTCAGAGGACGTATGCTGTGATTAATGCCAGATTCAAGAAGTTAACTACTCTTGTCATGAAAAGTACCGATGCTTTTGGCGGTTGCATGGAAGAGGGTTCTACGAGTTGCATTGAGCCTGCACTCACCTATGGTACGATATCTACAAGTGCAATATCAGAAGAGCGTGAATATGAAGAAGCAGCTCCATCTAGAGCCTAAGCCTACGAGCCGCGTGAGAGACTCCCCAATGCTTTCCCTCCTCTTTATGACTCTGATAACGAACTCCTGGATTACTACTCCGAGGAGGAGTTCGACCACAATACTCGCTGAATGTGAGGTACCACTCTCACCTTGTATATATGCATCTAGTTTTTTATTCTTTCTTATTTTTGGTCTTTTCTTCTGAACTCAGACACACAAGGACTTGTGTTGTTTAAGTTTGGGGGAGGAGCCACATTTAGACTGATGATTGTTTATTGTTTTATTTTATCAAGTTCCATGCATTGCATTGTAAATACTTAAGTTTTGAAAAAGCGTAAAAATTGAAAATTTTCAGAAAAGACAAAATGAAAATTGTTTCCATTCCGGTTTTGCATTTATGATTAAATTGCATTTTAGTTTAGGATTGAGTCTCATTTACCTTGCATTTCATGTTTTCAAGAAAGAACCAAAGCGCATTTACTCTAGATCATCGATTTTGGCTTAGTAGTCTCGAAAAGTCTCGAGGTTCATAAGCAATATATCTTGATGTTTAAAAAGCTAAGTACATTGTCTGTGAAACTTGCTAGCTTAGGATTGCTTTCAATATGATATGAGTCTGAATCCTGAACTTTAAATTAGCATGATCAATTGTTGCATTTGGTTTCATGGTTTCTCCTATTTCACGAGATTAGGCACTTTAAACCGAAACACTTTTAGCCCAAATCGGTTATCCTCACTTTAAGGATAATACCTCTCACTCAAAGCACCATAACCCCAAACACTTGTGGGTTCTTATTGTTCTTTTCTTTAAGTGATTATGATTTTGCAAAAACTTGGAAGTATAGAGAGCGACAATTGAGAAGATATATGTTTGGTTAGCTTAGGTAGAATATGCCTTGGAACTGAATTGGAAATGCTTGGTAAGCTCTAGGACTTGATCTATTCTGGTTGTGGGTAGACTAAGCTTGATGATTGATTGGAATGATTTGCTTGAAAAAGGAAAAAAAAGAAAGAGAAAAAGTGAAAGAAAAGGATGGAAACAAAATATATAAAAAATATACGAAGGAAAAGAAGAAAATAAAACCTTAAGGTATAAATAAGAATGAAGAAAAAGATTGCTAGATTCTAGGAAGAATAAGAAAAGAAAAGGTTAGTGCTTAAGAAGAAAATGAATATAATGCAAAGAGAAACAAATAATCAAAGAAGAATGAATGGAAAAACCTAAAGCAAAGAACAAGAACAGTCTAGCAACTCAAGAAAGAAAGAAAGAATGATCCCTTAAGGTAGCAGGTGAAGAAGTTAGCAATGATATGGGGAAAAATAGATGTTCGATTTTGTATGTCATTGCTCTTTTTCTTGTTTGCTATAATCTTTTCACTTCTTGAGAAAAACCTTATTACAATTAACATTCATGTCATGAGTGGAACTTTCTTTTTCGCATTGGAGTCCCCTTCTTACCGAACTGATTAAATCCTTGTGTTTACACTTGATAATGTTTCACTCTTGTTTAAATTGAATGTAGGAAAATAACGGATGTTAATGTTGCTTCAATGATGAGACGAGTAGTTATGCTTAGTTGAAAAAGCTCTCATCGACGACTTTAGGTTGCTTGGTTCTTGTTTTGCAAACCTCGACCCTTGGCTTAGACTTTGTTTTGCTTAAAGGCAAGAAGTTTAGGGGAGTTGATGTGTGTGTGTTTTGATGGTTTTAGCATTCGGTTTTCATTTGTTTGCATTAGAGTCTTCTAGGATGCATATTGCATATCGTTACTCATTTCAAGTGCAGAGAATACCAAAGCGAGGAACTGAGCAAAACAGGAGCAAACACATGGCATTTCAGGATGGAAAACCGCTTAACTATCAACTCAGAGGAGTCACACAGGTCACCAACAACGGTCATGCACCGGTATCAATCACGAAGTCGAACCAAAAAGATCACACCAGTCAACACGACCAGTGTCGTGACCGGAGCACAACCTACGGGCTGATCTGAGCGAACAACACCGGTCAACACGACCGGTGTACCTTGACCGGCGCACACTTCCAGGGAGCAACGAGTGAAATCACACCGGTCATGCGAGCCAACACACCCCTGACCGGTGCACACATGCACCAGTCCGGGCATGTCATTACATGAGCGGTGCGGTTAATTCGGAGACAAAAAGACCAAGTCTTTATTTCCTTTTTTAATTTGTAAATTGACTAACTATTTAAGGGAGCCAATAACTAAAACCATAAGGACGTTTTTATATAGTTTTTCTTGAGTTTTTAGATCTAGAATGCCTCAGAACCCTTTGTGAGGACCCTTGGGTGTTTTCTATTGCATCTTTCGAACTTCCATTATCTTTTGTGTTTTTGTTGATTGTTTGCTATTTCTTTCATCCTTAATCTATTCCTACTCCCAAATCATTTCTAGAAACTCACTAAGTTTTCTAGATATGAGTGTTGAGTAGTCTCATTTAGCTTGTGGATTAAGGTTAAAAATAGGCTAATTCGTTTGCTAGAAATGGTTCATGGCTTAATAAAACTAAAATCCTCAATCTATTCATGATTATAATGCTAGAATAGGAGTAGATTCTAGATCATAGGAGATTTATAGCCCGAGAGGTGTTCGATAGAATTCATGAACAAAGTAAATAGGTTGTTAATCGATTCTTGCCAAGAGATTGTTTAAGATATTGATTGATTACCTAGGATTGTGTTTAGTGCTTCTTGAATGTGTTGCTTGTCAATAGATTGTGTGGTAACATGCTTAGGAAATAGGATAAACCACCCCGAGTGAATTAAACCAAACGAGCATGAAAATGATTGTCCGTTCCGAATTCTTTAATCCATGAGTTATCTTTATAATTGAAATCTTTTAAATCGATGCCATTTGCTTATGATTGTTTAGTGACAAAACAAATTCCTTGAATCTGCTTATACCTAGTGAACCAAGAAGATGCAAACCAGTTGAGAAGATCATTGGCATTCATCAACTGCAGACTTATGAGTTGAATGAGTTTGTAATCAATTAAGATGCATGATTCAAATCTCAGGCAAAGTCAAATTTAAATGATTCGTTAGAGAAGGAAAGGGGTGGTTTGAAAAAAGATCCAGTTCTTGTGATATATATTTATATGGTGATATATTCTTTGATGCAAACACTAGTACGAAACAGATAAACTGAATTGGTATGCATACACACATGAATGCTCATCAATGTTTTTTGCTTCTTTGTTTTCTTGTTTGCATTCTTTAATTACTTTGTTTTTCCACACTTGCAACTTTCGGTAGTGTTGTTCTAGTCGAATCAAAGTCTTTGGAATGCAAGGAAACCGAATATGAAATTGATCTATGTGAGGTTGATGACGTGAATAGTATGGTGATAAGCTCACAATTTTCACTCAGATGGGTTCAAATCAAGTTAGCAATGTAGATAGAGTAAGTAGGTTGTTGAACCAACTCAGGAAGAAATGACACTAATTTTATGGAGGGTTTGTAAGGGTAGAGAATTTTACGGCAACAGATTTATGTCTAGAATTGTACAGTAGCTCTAGACCCTAAAAATACTCTTACAAAGCTTTTCTCTCTACTCTAAGCCTACCCTTAGAAGGAAACGAAAAACGCAAGAATTAACCCTCAACTCTCTTTGATCTAACTCACTCAGTTGTGACCTAATCAGACAATGAACACTCACCTTCAATTCTCTTTGTTTACGCTAAGCTCGAAGTCAAAAACCTAATGTCAATATTCCCAAAGTGTTAACCTTCAGCTCTGAATATATAGCCATTAAACTTTTAGTTTCCTTTTTCCTTCAGCTCCTTGAATGAATCTTTTCCAAATCTTCATTCTAGGTCAGCAACTCTTCTAGATTGCTCTGATTACATCTTCTCAGCTGGTTTGCATCTTCAGCCTCTCCCTTTTTAGCTTAGTTTGATACTCAAGCCCTCCAAGATCTTCATCACCTATTTGATAAGAACATAGACGCACAGACACACAGATGCAAAACTACATACACTCTGAACTTAATAGCCGACTAAGTTTTTCTTGTCATTCATCACAGCCAACAATCCAAAAACAAACAATGTCAAACATAAACAGATCCTCAGAGGATCACAAGTTCACAGAAACAGCGAAAACAGACATTAAGACCTAGCATACTATGCCTATCTCCCCCATACTAGTTACTCCCCCTTTAGGCTTACAACTACAACCTTCAGAGTCCGAAGAACATGAGACTTCTCCCCCTGCTTGAGTGCACAACTAAGTTAAAAATCACCATGAGTGGACACTGAGAAGAATCAATCAGAATGCTTACATGTTGCGAGTGCATCTTGGAGCACCTGGATGGCTTGGCGTATAGCTACTCTCAGTTCAGCTACAGACTTTGGTTTACCATTTGCCTTGGTCTGCTTTGTTTTTATTTTCTTGCCCTTATCTTTGCACGCCCGAACCTTCTCAGAAACCTTGATTTGATGTTGGGCATCCGACAGTTTGGTTGTCAGGTTTGGGAAAAGAGTGAAGAACTTCGACTAAGGGGTCTTAGCTATGTCTAGAACGTGATCAAACACCAACTTCCCAAAGTCAAATGAATCTTGTTCACAATCTGGTACAAAAATTTTGCCCTCTTAACCCTCGGAAAACCTTTATTGGACGTGGGGCACCAGTTAGTGCAATAGTTCCTGAAAAGTCTCTTGATTGATTCATCATAGTCACCCATTGTCAGTTTGCCCCATTCTAATATTGTCCCACTAGAGAGGAATGAAGCCATCTCGTCATCAGACATTAGTCTAACCATCTTTTACTGCTCCCCTTCATCAACGTTCTAAAGACCGAACAAAGAGTTGATCCGTTCAGGCGAGAATTCGTAGACCCCAATTTCGGACCAGGACTTCTACACACCAGGCTTTCCCACAGGAAGATTTTCCCATAATTCCCAAATAATCTCAGGGCAAAAGGATTCGAAATGGGAGACAATGTTGAGGAGTCCTTCATCAGCAATCGGTGCTCTGACAGGGACCTTCTCGACAAACTTAGCATTAACCTCTTTAATCCATCCCTTTTGGTGACAGAATGTCATACCTGCTCTTAGCAGATCGAGAATTGAACCTTAATTCATCAAGCGGCTCTTCATCGACAGGAGCGGCGGGTTCAACTTTGGTTTTCTTTACTGTCTTTTCCCTTTAACCGAGCAGATTCTCGAGTCTTTCTTTTAAGTAGCCTTGAGGAGACAGTCGGAGCGGAGATTAGACCAAGCCCTCAGCGCAAGGCTTCACTGGAGAGATCTACCACTTCGCGATCCTTAGGGACTACATATGGCGCAAGCTTCGCCTTAGGCGGATTTAGAGACGACTCCGGATCGTCAAGTGATAAATACGTTTTTGAGTGGTAGTTTGTCGTCCTTTATCAATGTAGTGTAGGGTGAGTAAGTTGTCGAACCAACTCAGGGGGAAATAACGCACTAGTTCTACGAAGTGTTAAGCTAGATCTAAGCAGGTTTTAGGAGTTGTTTTGTCACTAAACAGCCCTAGCAAACAGTGTAAAATAACGTTGATTAAAATATGGATCAAGGAACTCAGAACAGGCAATCAACTTAATGCTAGTCGGTTTATTTCATTCAATGTTTCATCCTATGTCTAAGGATTTCAATTAAAGATCAGTCCACTCTCGTGACAAAAATCCATTTTCCCAAACATGCTACCCCACAATCTCTTGGCAGGTAAAACAAGTTCATAAAGCATACAACAATCAATTGATATCTTAAACAATCTCTTAGAAAGAATCAATTAACAATTTATTTACTTGTTCAAGCATTTTATCGAACACCTCTCGGGCGATAATTCTCCTATGATCTAGATTAGGTTAGCTACTCTTAATCTAGCATTAAGAACATGAATATATTGAAGATGGTATTTACCCTAATCCACAAACTAAATGAGACTACTCACAACCCATATCTAGAATACTTGATGAGTTTCTAGACATGGTTTGAGAATAGGAATTGAAAGAAGAAGAAGCAATCAATAAGAACATAAAAGTGCAAAGATTCAATAGAAAATCACCAAGAGGTTTAGAACAAAGAGTAGAGAGAAAACTATATCTAAAACTTAAAAACTAAATATAAAATAAAGCATAAGATAAGTTGGTTCCTAGGGTTTTAGATTTTGGCTCTCTTTTATAGTTAGCCAAATTACAATTCAAAAAAAAAAGAAATTAAGACTAGGTCTTTTTTTGTTCCAGAAAAAGTGCCCGGTCAAGTACAACGGTCACTTGACCAGTGTGAGTTGCAACAGTCAGGGGGGATTCTTCTGCATCTGGCCGGTGTAAGTCTCCTGCTCAGATCTGAGGGCTTACACCGGTCAAGTGCAACGGTGCACAGCCCGGTGTGAGTTTCCCCTGTGTAATGACCGGTGTGGGTGACCTCCGTGACCTCTCTGGTTTCAGACTTAACCAATTTTTCCATCCCAAAAATCTGTTTTTGCTCATTTTGCTCTGTTCTTTGCTCTGGTCTTTTTCTCACCTGAAATCAATGATATGCAATATGCAACCTATAGGACCCTAAAATG
>OVAU01002463.1:0-10508 GCA_900406315.1 Biscutella laevigata subsp. laevigata
CTAATCAGACAACCTGGTAGACTATGGAGTACAATGTCTGACGATATAGTCTCTATCATTCTTATCATCTATACATTTGTATCTGTCTGGTTCGTAGGTGGTCTTACCATTTTCCACTTCTATCTTATGTCTACAAATCAGGTAAAGTCCTTACCATGTTTACCTTACTTTAGCCATGAGATCTNTACCTTACTTTAGCCATGAGATCTCTCGTGTGATGTGTCCGTTTTTTGCAGACAACATATGAGAATTTCCGGTATCGGTGTGATAAGAAAGAGAACCCTTTCAAGAGAGGGTTACTGAAGAATGTTAAAGAAGTATTATTCGCCAAGATCCCACCTTCATTACTAGATCTCAGAGAAATGGTTCCAGACGAAGATGGCATGACAGTAACATCTAACGGNTAAGAAAGAGAACCCTTTCAAGAGAGGGTTACTGAAGAATGTTAAAGAAGTATTATTCGCCAAGATCCCACCTTCATTACTAGAGCAATGGTTCCAGACGAAGATGGCATGACAGTAACATCTAACGGCTCTGAGCTTCAGTCAGAGTATAGCTCCTCCGTTAAATATGATACAGAATTTGGAGGGAGGCTCACTAAAAAGGAGAGCCCAAAGAACTTAGACGTCAATGAATCAAAGACTTCTAGAGAGGATGTGTCTGAGCCTGATCCTTCATTCTTCTCAACACAACTAGACTTTCCCAAGTAGTTGCAGTGAAGAGAATCTCTCAATGTTGTTTCCTCTTTGTCTATATTGCCTGCTACATTCTGATGAAATTTGTATAGCATGAATTACAGACCACTGGTTCCATAGGTCGATGTATTCAAGATTGTATG
The DNA here is from genome assembly GCA_900406315.1 of Biscutella laevigata subsp. laevigata. Classification (NCBI taxonomy): domain Eukaryota; kingdom Viridiplantae; phylum Streptophyta; class Magnoliopsida; order Brassicales; family Brassicaceae; genus Biscutella; species Biscutella laevigata. The sequence goes on from OVAU01002463.1 coordinate 839, forward strand.
TAGACTAGAACAACCATAATGTTTAACATTTGGCTACAATGACAAATCTTTGGACAACTACGGATCTCTTACAAGTTAAAAAGAAACAACACTTTAGGTTCGTGTTAAGTTCTATGGGCTTCCAACTCAAAACCAATTGGCNTCAATGACAAATCTTCGGACAACTACGGATCTCTTACAAGTTAAAAAGAAACAACACTTTAGGTTCGAGGAGAGCATTGAGACACTGATGAAGATTAGCACCATCATAGTCTCTTTAGGCTTTTCTTTTTGGCGTCTACCTTCTTCTTGTCTGCCGGAACCTTGGCCAAACCGGCATCCCTTTTCTGTGTTGTAGTGATCACACTTGCAGATCCTACAGTGGCTGCTAAAGGAACGTTAGGCACTTGTTGGTGGTCCTGTGCACTTGTTGTTGTTACTCTCTTGATGTCTGCCATTGAAGAGGGTATTTCAGTAGTAGTAGTCCGAGATAGCATACTCTTCATAGTTTTCAAGTAGCATCTTACCAGCTTGTGTTTACAAATAACATTAAGTTGTAATTTTTTTAAGAGAAGTCAATCATTAGGTATTGGGCTTTATAGGCCCAGAGAAAAGAATTACAGACCAACATCGAATCGATGACAAAATAAGAAGTGAAGACATTAGGGTTTTGTTGATCACTTGTCAATTGTGAAGATGATTGCAAGTTCGTTCGAGGTTAAAACCAAGATTTCATCCGAAGATTTGATTGAAGGTTATCTACGGCCAAAGGTTTTTCATGAACCAACAGCAAACCCAGGATTCATTATTGAGTTAGGAGAGGAGTTATACACTCGAGAGCCATGGCTGCATCCACAGCTACAACATCCCATCCTTAACCCCAACGAGTGGTTCTACTTCGGTATAATGAATCTAAAGGATCCTCGAGTGGAAGGAGTTTACTCCGATGGATTTTGGGAGGCCATAGATTCTGGTAGCTGCTTTATCTATTCCAAGGAGACTCCCAATGAAGTAATTGGATCAACACAGAGATTTAGATACTGGTTCAGGCTGAAAGAGGACAAAGATATTCCTCTGCACATGAGTAATTGGTTTATGCGTGAGTATCGTTGGGTAAACAAAGACAAGATAAACAGAAGATATCATCAAGTTCTCTGCAAAATCACTCATAACCTCGTCTAGTTGTTCAAGCTAAGTCGTTTCTTTCATTCTTTGCAATTGCTTTCACTTATTGTTAATAAATCAGTTTGATGATATTTTCATCGTTAGTTTCTTTTGTTTTTGTTTTTTAAGTTGATGCATGATAATGTTCCAATGTATGGACCCAAATAAAAGTTTGCATCTCTATAAACTTGTTTTGATAAATGTTCATCATAAACTTGTTTTGGTGTGTGACGTGGATGTGTACATTGAACACTTGTTGGACAAACTGAGATTTGTATGGTTTTGTAAACTTTTATGGATCCAATATGAATTCTGATTCTATAATATTATAACATGATCTATATAAACTATATCATGATTTAGTATAAAAATTTATGATAGTTTTCCTATCTTTCTAGATTTGTCGTATTGAGAATATATTCTTATTGAAGGTTTTCATTAAAGGAACAATATTATAGGTCAATTTCACCCAACAGAAGTTGTAACTTTAGTGCTCCAATGGATAATTGTTCCTTTTTTTGTAAATTGTTTTAATCGTGGTCTACTTCTGTATTTTCTATGGATATTTTCTATTATATTCCATTTTAATTTTGTATTGTAGTAAAGGTTTTACATCTTGAACAAAATTGTTGAATAAAATGGTATTTTATCGCTTCCAACTGTAATTTTTAACTGAATTTTGTAAAAATTTAAATGAATTTAAAATCTTATATTCAAAAATTTACCGAACAAGATTGAATCTAAATTCCATAAAATCGAATACTTTATTTTTATATTTAATTTAAATAAAATTTAAATATATGTAAATGTATGTAAAATATATAATTTTAATTAAAATTAATTATTTATGTTTGTATTTTTTAGTAAAATTGAATTAATACCTAGTTTTTTAAAAATAAAAAAATTGAAACTTAAACCCTATTTTGTTATTAGTGAAAGCTTGTTGACAAAAAAAAGCATGATAATGTTGTTGGAGATTCAATATCAAAAACTTGTGAAAGAAGAGGAGTTAATTTATTTTATTTTGGTCTAGAGCCTATGAATAAGTTATAACCCCTAAAACATTTTGCAAGATTCCAAATTTAATATGGCAATTAGGAACCTGTATTTTTAGAGAGAAGTCAATCATTAGATACTGGTCTTAGAGAGAAAAGAAATCTAGACCAACAACGACTATAAATGTTAGAATTTGGTAAATTATCTTGTTTCGGTGAATTCAAATGGAATATATTCAATATAATAAGTATTATATTCAAAATAAAAAAAATAGATGAACGGTCCTAAATTTATATAATTGAAGATCCGATCTTGAACCGAATGAGTAACCAAAGTACTTTGGATAAAATTAAATAATAAAATATTAGTTAAATATTTTAATTTTCTCTAGATTTTTTTGGTAATTTTCATATATTTCTTGTTATTTTCGAATATTTTTTGGTTATTTCGAATGATTTAAATACTTTGGATAAAAATAATTGAATTAGAATAAATCCAAAAGATTTCCTGTTATATAGATCCATGTTCAAAGATCCAAAAAATAAATAAAACTAAATCAAATCAAAAAAAGTTAAAATACTCAAATAGTTCCTAAAATCTTCTACTCAAATAACAAAACGAATAGAAATCAACCCCGAACTGATTACCCGAATGTCGAGGCCTAGTAGAAAGGAAAGTTATCCAATAAAACTTTCTTTATGTTCGGAGGAAGATAAAAATAAAAGTTAGGTTCGAATAGTGTAGTATGAGTTAGTTAATTTAGGTTTGATTTTCGATTGATGATTTAACGTTTAGCTCGGTTATTTCTATTTGGTTTAGTTATTTCACACAAGTAGGGTGGACAATTTATTCTTCGGTTCGGTCCAAATTATTCGATTTAAATTTTTTTATTTCCTTAAAAGTGTTCATTCTATAAAAAAAATTAGATTAGTTCGATAAGGTTGTTATTCGGTTTCGATTTTTTTGTTTTTAAAAAAAATATGAAGTCGGAAAAAAATTTACCTTGATTTTGTTTCGGATTGGATTTGGTTTAATTTTAATGTAAAAACAAATTAAATAATTAATATTATACATTTAAGATATATCTAAACAGATTTTACTATTTAACTAATTAATATATATATATATATATATAAATTTTAACTAATTATTGGTTAACCATTTGTTTAAAAGAATTTGGTTCACGTTCGATTTGGTTCGGAAAATATGAGATACAAATTTTTATATTCATTCGAATTCTTACGATTCGGATTCGATTTAATAAATTCGGTTTGATCCAGTAGATTATCATTTTCGATTTATCCATTAAAATTAAGCTCAGACCCAAACCAAATCTAATCTCAATACAAAAACACTAGGTGCACAGAAAACCTAGATTACAATCAGACCCATTAACGTTCTTGTTCTTGTTGCTTTGTCATGGCTACTCGCCGATCAGGATTTTCTCATATAGGAAATTCTGCTGAAAGTGCCGATAGAATCAATGATAATAAGCTTCAAGACAGTTTCAAAAGATTGGTACCGGAGATTGAAGGAAAACCATTTCATTCAGAAACATTTAGATGAATCAGTAATTAAATATGATCAACTTGTCAAGTTCAAACTAGACTTGTAAACAAAAGTTTGTGTAAACTATGTGCACTAGTAATATTGTTTCTTGTTTTCAGAATTAAACATAAAATTTGTAATGTTAAAAATGGTTTGTCTCTTACATCTCATCATTCATGTGTTTTGATGTGAATGTATACATTATAGCATCAATCAAAAGTTGAAAATGAAACTAACACCTATCAAAATGTAACTTGTTCTCATACATATATGTATATAAGAAAGAATCAATAATGTAATTTACTTCTTTATGTTATAAACCAATTTGTTATTTCTATTGTTAAGTGTTCATCATAAACATTTTCCAAAAAGAGAATCATATTCAGATTCAATATTGAAAAAAAATTGTCACCTTCAATCTAAAAAAAAAATTATATTCTATGTTTCATCGTTATTAAAAAGACGTGAAAATTTAACGGAAAAAATATAACATTGGTATTTGAAACTAATATCTTTCAAATTGAAATTTGTTCTTATATATATAAGGAAGAATCAATAATGTAATTTACTTATACTTGTTATAAACCAATTTAATATTTCCATTATTTGGTTTCCTTTAGCTTTTCAATTTCAAATTTCATCAACATTCACAACTTTTTTATTGCATGTCTTCATCCTCTATATATATATAATTGTAAAATGAAACATACGTTTTTCCACAAAGTATGTAGTTCTTAGGTAGCTCAAAATCACTCATATTTTCTTTTAATTTTTATTTTCATATAGATTAGTATAATCAATTTGTCAAATTCAAAGTAGATTTCTAAACAAAAGTTTGTGTAAATTTTATACACTCTACATACTTTTCTTTGATTCCAGAGTTAAAAATAAATATTTTTTGAAAAAATTTAGTCTCTTACATCACATCATTCATGTGTTTTTAGGTGGATGTATACATTATAACACTTGGTAGACAAAAGAGAGTATCTTATGTTTATCTGCTAGAGTCTTTCTACATTTGAGTTATCTAATAGATTCAATCAAAAAAAAGACGAGCATCTGAAGTTTATGGACTCAAAATTAATTCCGACTTCATAATACCATAATATGAAACAATATGTTGTATAATGTATACCAACTCTTTCGAACTTATTGGATACTCTCTTTTTAACTGGTACATGAAAGTTCATTTTAACTTTGGATCTAATGATAACTTTAAATTAAACTTTTATTTCTATGCACATGATAAACTAGTTAAATAGATATTGTCGCCTAGAAAATGTTTCCAAAAAGTGAATCATATTCAGATTCAATACTAACACATGTAAACAATTGTAAGATTGACAACTTTCATATAAAGAAACTCATATTCTATGTTTCATCGCTATTAAAAATGAAGTGAAAAAATTAACAAATAAAATATAAAGTGAAAAATGAAAGTAAAACCTTTTAAAATGTAATTTCTTCTCATACATATATGTATACAACGAAGAATCAAGAATGTAATTTATTTCCACTTGTTATAAACCAATTTGATATTTCCATTGTTTAACTTCTCAATTTCAAATTTCATAAACATTCACAACTTCTTTGTAACATGTCTTCATCTTTTATATATATATATATATATATATGAGGTGAAATATATTTTTCCCACAAAAATACATATATGAGCTAAACGTAATTTTTAGGTAGCTCAATCACTCATATTGTCTTTTAATTATTTTTCTTTTTCATGTAGATTAGTATCATCAACTTGCCAAGTTCAAATTAGCTTCGTAAACAAAAGTTTGTGTAAATTTTATGGAGAGTCAACAACAAAAATTTACGCAGAAGATTTGGAATCAGTGGTCGAGCCATTTTTAACTATATCTCAACCTCGAAAAGATTGAACAATTGATTCTAGTCAGTATTAAGCTTCTTGACTGGATCTTTGATGAATGATTATGATATATGTTTCAGAACATCTCTTCACTCTTCATGAACATTTGATTATCTCATAAAGATTCAATCAAATTTGTAAAATCTTGACTGGATTAAAAGAAGTGATCTTTTAGTTTGTTTAGATTGGTTGCACAGATCAAGAATTCAAGAATCAAGACAGACAAAACTATTGATACAATTTTACAATGTACAAAGAACATTAAACTGCCAAAGAACAATGTCATGTGGAACCTGAATCCAAGGATCTATGCTCATGTATCCTTAACCATGCCCTCTTTATATAATTACATATGTTAATACAAGTTATGGAACAAACCCAATCGAGTTTTTTTTTCCAATTGGTGATTTATTGAATTTATGTAATTTATATTATCTTAATAAAGGAGAACTATATATTAATAATAATTAGCCATATGATTTTGGTTTATTCTGTTTTTCGATTTTCGATTAATTTTGGTATTAGAAAAATTTCGGTTCGATTTTCAATTATTTCGGGTATTAAAAAAAAATAACCGAAATTAATCGAATTTTCCAATATGTGAATGTATCAAATTATAATCTTATTTCTGTGTATGTATATATCCTTTTGAAACATGAACACTTGCAGTTGCAGGTGAGAGAGTTTGGTCTTTTGATTTTTTGTTGCGAGAGTTTTGAATTTTGATAATAACATTGTTATAACAAAACGTAGAGATGTCTGTTTGATAAAAGTAGCCAATGTTTTTAACAACATAAAAATCTAAAGACTAAAACTATAAAACCTGTTTCATTACAACACATGGGAAGGTTAAGGATTTGGGTGTCTGCAACAAGAAAAGACAAGAATAGAAGTAGTCAGTTGACGCAAAGAGTCCAGGGGCGTTCAATAGATAACAAGAAAAAAGTTTTTACCTGAAAATATTTGTCTCTGAAGCATTCAATGTATGTGCATATGTCGCAGAAACACTAGGCCACTCTGTATAGCTAGATGCATTACCAGAAGCCTGATTTAGCGGTTGTGTAGAGAAATTGCTCATAGCCGGGTTAAAGGGATGTCCATAGTTTACGGTGGCTTGAGTTCTTGGCATTGGTGGAAAAGCTGAGTCATGAAACTGAAGCTGAATTGGTATTGGATTGTAGTTTTGTACCGGTGCGGTAACCCTCACGTACCTGCAATACCGAGATATCCGTTAAATTTGATGAGCATAAAGGTTAGTATCACTAGAGGAGATGAATAAGAGGATTGTGTAACCTGTTACGGTCATAATCAGGATCATAACGATCCTTCTCTCTATCTCTAATAATGGCAACCCGAGAATTCCTTCCTGACTCTCTGTTAACACCATTCCTCTCTACATCAACAGGATTGGTATTACTATTAATCACCACTTCGGTCTCGTTTCTAGTTGGACGTGTATTATCATGTTTCGTTGTGTAGAGATGAGGAGAAGGAGGAAGAGCTCGTGTTGATGAATCTTCAGAGTCTGAACTGCTTGCGCTGTTGAAGATTCGAGCCCGAGCTCTCTCATATTCCTCTTTCCTCTCCTCCACGCTTCTCAAAAGATTCTTTTCTACTCTTGATCCACTACCTAACCCACCAGATCCTCTGTTTGGTCTAGGCTTGATGGCGATTTTGAAACCCTGAGGTCTATTAGTCTCGGGTTGCTTTACAGGAATCTCAGACAAACAGACGTATGGGAATCTACTTTCAGTCGTTTTTGTCGCCAGGATTCTGTTCTCTGAGCCATCTACACTACCACCGTCTAAAGCCGTGGTAAATAGCCCGTAATGCTGAGCAACACGATGTGCAATAAGACGAAGATAAGATGTTGGTAAAGGCTGGAACTCAAATTGTTGCTGTTCTGGACTTTGAAAGAACTTCTGTATATCGAGTTCCATACGCAAAACTGGCATAAATATTAACATCCATTGACAAAATCAGAAGAAAAATCCTATGTGTAAGAATCATAGCAGCAGATTGAAACATTTGATGCTTATGCAAGTATTAGAGCAATTGCATTCTCAATCCAGCTTAACTGAGCTAATGAGGAGTGATTCTAATATTCCTGAAGCAATAGCCATGGATCTGAACATCAAGTATTAAAGCCAAACCCTAATTCCTTCAAAAATAAAATTAGAAATCGACAAAAGCCCTATCCAATTCGAGAAACCTAGAATTCCACGAGTCAATAACGAACCCTAGAGACTATGCGAGAAAATTGACTTACTGGTGAGACGATGACGGGGGTTCTGAAGAGCCTCAACCAAAAAAGGATCCACCATAGCTTCCTTCTCGCTCGTAGCAGCCATGAATGGTTTCTCCCTCGAAATTCTTCTTATCGATCTTAGTTTTCCGTGGAAATAAGGGAAACGCGCCAAAGAGGTCACCAAGACGGAATCCAATTGAAATTCCCTGAGGAGAATCCGAGATATTGAAAAGCAAATCGATGGAGATGACAGAATCCGAATCAGAATTCGAATCCAATAGGGTGAAGGAGAAGAAAAGACTTTATCGACCTCTATCTCTCCACACGAAAATTGTCCTTTAATTTTTTATTTTCTTTTTCTTTTTATTGTTGTTTATATATGTTAGGGGTGGGTGAACTATTATTTTATTTGGTTTGGGGTTATTCTAATTTCAATTTTTTAGATTTTTTAAAATATGTATATTTTGATTTTAGTTTAATTTTACATAAAATAATAATATAAAAATATATAAATAAATAATTGTAATTATATTATTGATTTAAAATACAATGTATCTTTTCAAAATATATAAAATTAAATAAGTTTAGTTAAATCATTATATTTTATAAAATTTGGGTTGGATTTGATTCAGCGAAATTGGTATAGAAAAATTTGTAATCATTTAGTATTTTACAAAATTTGGTTTGTATTAAGTTTGTTGAATTTAGGTTTGGTAATTTGTACAACCCTACTATTTATGAATTAAAAGACAAAAATATAAATGTTTAATTTTGATATATAGTTATATATGAAAGTATTCTAAAATATGACAATGATGAAAAACCACCTTAAACTAAAATCTACAATCTATCATTTAAGAGTCAGCATGATTTCTAAAGTTGACTACATAAAGAGCCACTAAATAAATCTTTAAAAAACTTATAATAAATGTGTTTTTTAGGAAATGCTATTAACCAAGTTCTAATTTTCTTTGGTAAGTGATGTTTGAAACTAATTTTGACTTATATAAGTGCAGCAAATAATTAATAACCAAATTGACCAACATATAGATTTGATATAAGTGCTAAGTCACTTACCATTCTCATCAATATGTATTCAAACATAAGAACACTAACATTATAACTACATAAAGTTCTTAACTCTTTAAATACCCATCCAGATCCAAGCACATAACCAAGTCCTTAGAGCTGGATCCGATAATATCGAAATGGCATCATCCGATTCGAGTTACGCTAGTGATGTTAGCGACGATGGCTCAGCCACCGAGTCAAATGAGAAGCTAATGTATAAATGTAACTATTGTCCTAAGAGTTACGCCAATACTCAAGCATTAGGTGGTCACCAAAATGCACACAAGACGGAGAGATGGATCGCCAAAATACAAACGCATACAAACCAACCAGATCCATACCCGTACCTGTACCCGGATCCATTTCCTAACCGGTATGCAGTCCCTCCAGGATTTGAAAAACGTTGTTACAACGTCGATGGACTTGACAATATAGATGTGGGATACAATCAATGTCCTATATCACCAAGCACTGACTTCACAAGACTTCAGATTGACCAAACTCAAGGAATGGGCCTTTATTGGGCTTACGATAGGATCCCATTTGAACCGGTTATGACCCAATTCCAACCTCACCCACCCGAAACGTCACCAGTGTGCTTAGATCTATGCCTTGGCGTAGGAAGTAGCTCCAAAGTCCAAGCACGACCTAAAGAACCAAAAGGCTTAAACAATGAAGATGATCATCTTTCACTTAAGCTGTGAAAAAAACTCTTAAATGTTTCAGACAATACTTCATGCTTTTGATTATGTCCGATTTGATTCAGTTCGGTTTTTTTTTTT
>OVAU01002464.1:0-12497 GCA_900406315.1 Biscutella laevigata subsp. laevigata
GAAGCACTTAACATCTCGGGCCCTTGTTGGATTGGCTATCCATTTGCCCTTATCCTTAAGAGGGTTTGGTTGTTCTTTGGAACCTTCCTTGGTGGCCGGAGAAAATGGCTTCTTGGACGCGTCCCACTCCTTAGCATAATTTGGCTTATTGTCCTTGGCAAAGTGTGACTTGTAAGGAGTCTTTCCATTTCTCTTGCTTTGTTGATCAATCATCACAGCTTGGTGAGGCATCTCTTCCAATTCAACATAGTGTTGTAGCTCTAAATGGTCGTGGATGTCTCGGTTCAATCCTCCAAGGAATCTAGCCATAGTGGCTTCACTGTCTTCTCTGAGGTCAGCTCGGAGAAGAAGCATCTCCATCTTTTGAAAGTAGTCATCAACCGTTTGGGATCCTTAGGTCAATCTTCTTCGCCTTTGATGAAGATCCTAGTGGTGATGGTTTGGAAAACATCTCCTTCTCATGGCCGCTTTTAGCTCGACCCAAGTCACATTGGGATATTCTCCATTCCTTCTCCTTGAAGTGACAAGGTGGTCCCACAACCTCAATGCATAGTCATGGAACTCAGTGGCTGCTACCCTTATTTTGTTGATCTAGGAGTACCAACGGCAATCAAAGACCAACTCAATATTCTTCTCCCATTCAAGATAAGTATTTGGGTCAGTCTTTCCATGGAAAGGGGGAAACTTGAGTTTGAGTCCTTCCACCCTTTCTCTCCTTGGGTCTCTGTGATGGGGACGTTGAGAAGCTTGACTTATGTTATCCGAGTCCTCGTGTTCTTCTTCATATTCCCTAAGATAAGAATTCCTTGGTCTTAGTTCTCTCGAACTCTCCTTGGTTCTCCTCTAGGTTCTGGAGGATCAAAAATACCTTCCTCTTAGTAGCGTCTTCTGTTTTGGAACCATTCCTCTTGTTGTCTTGGGTGAGGTCCCCGTGGAAGTCTCCAAGGCATTATCCTTTGAGGATATTGATCGTCTTCTTCGTCCCGATAATCGTCTTGCTTTTGAGGTCGTCTAGGGGGCGGCAGAGGAGCCAAGACAGCTTGGACCGGAGGAGGAATCCAGGTCCTCCTAAGCTCCTCGAATTGGTCTTCTATTATCTTGTCCAAGGCTTCAGCAGTCAGTGGAGGTGGTTGTTCTCGTGGATTGGGCGCGGCGGCCATTATAGGCGGTTCGGCCATGGCCACAACCTCAGGAGCCGACGGAGCAACGTGTCTGGTCGGTGGAGGAGGGAGTTGGAGCTGAGAAGTACGTTGAGTCGTGGTATCTTGGGAGGCATGTGTGTTGTATGCGTGGGACGCCGTGATTTGTACGCTTGATTCGGAACAACTTTTTGCCAACCGTGGCTCGTACGAAGGGACCACAACGTACGTCCATGCAAGCTTTGTCTTTTTCCTCCTTTCTTCTTTTTCTCTTTGAAATTCTAAGTCTTGCCTCGTCTTCCTCGTGCTAAAAGCCACAAAAAAAGAAATTTTAAGTCAGTTTGGACGCAATGGTTAAGCAAAACCAAGCTTGAACTAAAAGAGCTAAACGGACAAACAAAAGGCCAACTTTAGCAAAACCAGATTAATAGTAAAAAAGGCGAAATATTTTTGGGTTTTCTCAAGAGGAAAGACACACAAACGAAGATTCAAACACGAAGAAAACACAAAGACTAAATCTTTCTCTTTGTTTGGTAATGAACTTGCAACGAAACGTAAGAGCAAAAATTTAAAACAGAAATGAACGAAAAGAAAACTCTATGAGAGTGTGATAAATAGAGATTTTGTGGTTCCCGGTTTAACAATGTCAATGTCGGATCAAGTGATCCGGGGTATTATCGAACCAACTCAGGAGGGAATAACTGACTAGTTTTATTTTGGATGCTAAGTCTTGGTTTGGAGAATTGGGGATTGTTCTGTCACTAACAATCCAAAATAAAAGCGAATGATAATGAAATTTCATAAATAAAAGATAACTTATAGACTAAGGCAATCAAAATGGGCAATTCTTTTCATGCTAGCAGATAGGTCTATTCACACAATCAAGCTTGTCTTATGTCTAGGAATTTCAATTGTAAATTAACCCACTCTCGTGGTGATAAGCCCTTCATATTCATGCAATCTAAGCAATCTCTTGAAAGAAAGCAAGAACATAAAGCAATAAACACAATTTTATGATAAACAATTTATAGTCCTAAAACAATCCCTTGAATAGGGTCCATAAACAACAAATTCGTTCTTTTAGGAATTAAATCAAACACCTTCCAGGGAGAAATATTCCTGAGATCTAGTTTAGATTAGTGATGAAGTGATATTTTGTGGTTCAGTGTTCTATCCTATTCAGATTTTATCAATGTTGTAGTAAGAGGTTGGCTGATCTAGGTTGTCGAACCAACTTACGAGGGAAGTAACTCACAAGTTCTATATTGGATTTTATTAAGTCTAGATAAAATAGATGGGTTTTTCTGTCACTAACAATCCTAAGCAACAATTTATGTTTAAAATGAATTCAGAAATAAAAGTAACTCATGGATCAGGGCAATCAAAATAGGCAGTCAATTTCTTGCTAGTCTGGTTTAATTCACTCATTCATGTTTGTCCTATGTCTAAGAATTTAAAATTCTCGTGATGGAAACCCCTTTCCTAACATGCTACTACACAAATCTCTTGGCAATAAAACATGATTAAGAAACATTAAACATAATTCTATTCAACAATCAATCAATAACTTAAACAATCTCTTGGAAAGAATTGATTAACAACCTATTCATTTAGTTCAGGAATTTCGTCGAACACCTCTCGGGCGATAAAATTCCTATGATCTAGTTTAGGTTAGCTACTCCTAATCTAGCATTAGATTCATGAACAGATTGAGGATATTGAATTTTTTTGGTTCTAAACCATTCCTAGCAATCAAATCAACCTATTCCTAACCCTAATCCATAAGTTATGGAGAACTACTCACAACTCATGCCTAGAACACTTAGAGAACTTCTAGACATAGTTTGTGAGAAGGAATAAGATTAAAAGGAATACAAATCAATAGCAATCAATCAAGAACAAAGAAATCAAACTGGAAATAAAATTGCAATAGATAAATACCAAGTAGTTCTCATACAAGAGAGTTGAGAATACTCAGATCTAAAACTCAAAAACTTAAGAAAACTAGAGTTAAAAACGTATCTAGGGTTTTAGTACTAGGGCCCTTTTATACTTGGCCAAAAAAACATAAAATAAGGAAATTAGTTTCTGTCTCGTCGGGGTCTCTGCTGGTCAGTGCAGACCGTTGCACCTGATCGGAGGCTTTCCTCTGTAGGCTCCTGTCGAGTTTCCGCTAGTCTGTTCAGACCGTTGCACATGACCGGCGGGCCCTGGCCGACACACACCCTTCTAATGCTTCTGTTTGTCTTGCGCCGGTCTGCTTGACCAACAAGCTTGGCCGGGGCAGTTGCTCCGTAGCTCCCTGTCTGATGCGCTCCGGTCTGGCTTGACCGGCGGCCTTGGTCGATGCCACTCCTCTGTCCGGGACTTAGCCATATTTCAATCCTTTATCGCTCAATAATGCTCCATAATGCTGAGTTTGCCACCTTAAACCATCAAAACAGACACACATCAGTTAGCTAATCCTATTCTAGCATTGAGTTCATGAAAATGAAGAAGACATGAGGTCTATCAGCCCTAAAACAACATGCTAACAATCATAGAACGCCCATCTCTAACACTAGTCCATAAGTTATATGAAACTACTAAGAACCCATATCTAGAACACTTAAAGAGTTTCTAGACATGAATTCAAATTAGGCAAGGATGAATATAAAGGTAGAAACAAGAAATCAAAGACAGAAATCAAAGTAAACTACTAAAATTACAAATACCAATAAAAGAAAGCAAAGAATTTGAGATATAAAACTAAAAAACTACTCTGGGAACAATATGAAATCGTGCTTAGGGGTTTTCCTTTTTTATAGCGTACCCTAAAATAAAGTGTGAAAAGACAGAAAGTTCAAAACGCGGGGTCAATACCGGTCAATATGACCGGTATTGTGACGGGTGTGAAAACTTTGTCAATATGACCGGTATTGTGACAGTTAATATGACATGTATTGTGCCGGTGGACCCCGACCGGTGTCTTCTTTCTGTTGATAAATGCGTCTTTATCTCGGTCACTTGGATCAGTCATTGTGACCGGGATGGTTGAGTGGTATGCAACAGTCAGGCATACCGGTCAATATGACCAGTATGGTTCTCCGGTTTTTGCTACTTGGGCCGAAATTGCTAATCTGGGCCCGATTTTGGTCCAACTTCAATTCAGCACCTGAAAAGTCATATGTATGCAAAATGCATCCTAGTGGACTTTATATGCAGCCTAAACTTATGAAAATGGGAATGAAAACCGAGTTAAAAACTTATAAAATACCAATACATCAACTCCCCCAAACTTATACTTTGCTTGTCCTCAAGCAAGACAAAGGTCCGTAAGGGGTCGTAGTTGGAAATAGGCGGGAATCTCAACTTAGTGGGTTATAAGCAAGGCGAAACTGCATACAATCTCAGAAAAACAGGAAAGAGTTAACCACAACTTAAAGCATCAAACACCTCAGCGTCTATACTAACCGTAAACCAGGGTTTATCACAAGGCATCCGAAAGAAAGCAGAGTATGATTCTCAATAATAGGCAGGCGGTCTATTCCCTACTTCTTAACCCTTTTTAAAGTTTTTCAGGTTTCTATTAGCCATTGGCCCCTTTCCTTTCTCTATTATTTATTGCATAAAAGTAAATAAGTCGGCTCTTGGCTCGACTTTTATTCTTTTTGTATTCTTTTTTTTTGGTTTAAAATTCAAATGTTGGTTACCCGACAAGGTTAGGGCATACCATACCAAGTGAATGGGTGTGGTACTTAGGTTGATTACCCGCGATTCTCTCAGGTATATCTTCCAAGAACAGAGAAAGGGGGATTTAGCCATCATGGAACCTTAGTAAGCTTAGTTGGAAAGTTTCAGGTAGGCCTCAAGACCGTTATCAAGTGCTCTAAGTTCAAAACCAATTCCATAACCCGGACAAACAAAATCAGCAAGAGTACATGAAATGTATCAACCTAAGCATGGTTCCCACTTTTAAGTTGTTGAAACTACCTAACAAGATCACACAAGCGCAGAGAAAACCCTTATCATCATTGATTTCCTATGCAAATGCTCTAGACTTGATCCTAATAAAGTGAAAATATTTTTTAGTTTTTATGAAATTTTTCGATTTTTTTTTTGGATTTTTGCAAGTTTATATGATGCATGAGACTTGATAAAACAAAACAGAAAACGAAGTTAAATGAAACGTGGCACCTCCCCCAAACTTAAGCAACACTGTCTATGTGTGTCCAAATTTGAAGAAGGGAACCGAAAATAATAAGAAAAATGCAAAATGACATTTGGCGAGAATTGGGTACCTGATACTGGTCAGGTTAACCGGTATAGAGACCAATATGGTCTCTTGGTGCATTGGGCAGGATGAGATATATCGGTCACCTAGACCGGTGTGGTGACCAATGTGGGCGCACGGGCATGAATTCGGCGGGACGGACCGGTCACAAGGGTGACCGATATGGTGGCCAGTGAACCCGACAGGAATTGACGTCCAGACGTGATACCGGTGAAACTCGCCGGTGTAGTGACCAATTTGGTCTCTCCGAAATAAAATTTCGTTCAATATTCAGCCAAGTCTCCACTCTGTTTGATGTCTTCCTTCACACTGACCTCAATATCAGTGAATTCGTCATTGAAGACCTCAATATAAGAATCTAACCTGCAAGACAATCAAACTTCCAAACGCAAAACCCGAAGCAATCCAAACCAAATGAAACAAAAAAAAATAAAACAAGAGTAAAAACCAAAACAAAAGTACAAAAGGATAGACATGTGACTTCCTCCCAAGTGAGCTTGTTTATAGTTATTGAGCTTGACTTTGCTGACTCTGATAAGTCTTTCTTGGAGTTTTGCTCCAACTTCAGAATCATATCATAAAGCTTCCCCAATTCTTCCTTATGATCCTTCTTTGCTACATCCAGTTGATCCTCAAGAGTCAATTTCAACTTGAGTATTTTTTTCATAGAGAGTGATTCTCTCCTCACAAGCAGCGTCCATGTCGGTGTTCATTTCCATCATACTCTACTTTAACGCTCGAACTCGTTTCAAGCACCTTGAACTATCAGCCTTACACTTTTGTTTATCTTCTAACATCTGTTTCCCTAGGTTCGTGCTAGTCTCTTCAAACTGTTAATCTCTCAACCGTCTGGGCTCTCTAACTGAGCATTCAAGGTGCATAATCTGCTCCTGAGTCACTGTGGGTTCCTTTACAAGCAAGTGGGGGCGCCTCGACCTTTTATGTCTCTGGCGGTGTATATCATTGTAAACCACATCTCCCTAAAGGTATAGATTGCTTGTCTCGTAGTCTATTTGAACTCCAACATCTTTCAGGAAAGGTCTACCTAAGGTGATCCATCTTCTCTCTCCTTGAGCAGGCTAAGCAAAAATGAAGAAATACATGTACTTAAACCCATCAAAGTTCTTGACTTCCACTTTGGAAACTATTCATATTGCTCTGAATTCTGGACCCACTAACTTTGGAAACTATTCATATTGCTCTGAATTCATATTGCTATGAAGAAATACATGTACATAAACCCATCAAAGTTCTTCACGACTCTCTTCCTTTGCGACTTCATTTATCTGTCCTAACAGCTCGTCTATGATCCATTCGTCGTCAGACTTATCATCTTTGCACTGCTCGATCATTCCTCCCATTACTCCATCATCATCGCTTCTCCTATCATCAATAATCACACTAACTTGAGCCTCTTTCTTGTATTTGTTAGACCAAGGTCGTTGACTGTTGCATACCATAAGCTCCCAAGTTAAATGTGACCTTAGCATCTTGCATGCTAATCTCGGCGTTAGCAGAGGCCATGAAGGGTCGACCAAAAATAAGTTGGCTCTGCACACCCATCTCTGATCGGAGCACCACAAAATCTGTTGGTACTTCTACACCGATGAGCTTGACTGGGAGGTTTACTAACATGCCGATAGGTTTCCTCAGCGAGTTGTCTGCTAAAAGCACATTCTTCCTGTAAGGCACAAAATAGTAGTATCCCAGTTTCTCGGCAACAGACAGAGGCATAACATTAATACTAGCACCTAAATCAAGTAAACAATCATTGAATTCAGTATCAAATAAGGTGCAATGGATCAAGAAACTCTTTGGATTTGCTTTTTGTGTCAGATCGAAGCTAGCCTTGAGAGGTGTTGTGTCGTGTGGAGTGTAGCTAATTGTCTTTTGCTTGATATCCTCTGTCAGATGAGGAACTGTCCCCCCCCCCCTGGCACTTAGGATGTCATTGTCCTGGATGAGACCTACTGTTAACAGAAACGGAAGAGGTGTCATAGGTACCTTGAAGTTGTTGGTCTTGTTGTCTAGCAGTCTGAGCCATATGTGCCATCTGTGCGTCCGGTCTACGTACATGCGTCCAAACATTGTCGAATTTTTCATTGAGATCATCGATCATATAATCGACTTTGGCTTTAATCTCCTCTTTGAACTTCTGAAGCTCGACAAGAAATTCATTTTGGCTATGAAGCAAATGTCTAAGCAATTCCGTTGTCATACTCATTTCAAGGGTTGTATGCTCCTGAAATAGAAAGACAAAAAGTGGAAGGATTAGAAAACTTAAAAATAACAGAAAGAGAACCGAGTCTAGAGCAATACAGCAAATAAGTATTCTAATCCTGATATGGCAACGACACCAATTGATAAACCGAGATTTAGTGGTTTCCGGTTTAGCAATGTCAATGTAGGATCGTGTGATCCGGGGTATTATTGAACCAACTCAGGAGGGAATAACTGACTAGTTCTATTTTGGGTGCTAAGTCTTGGTTTGAATAATTGGGGGTTATTCTGTCACTAACAATACAAAATAAAAGCAAATGATAATGAAAATTCAGAAAGAAAAGATAACTTTTGACCAGGGAAATCGAAATGGGATGTTCTTTTCATGCTAGTAGATAGTTCAATTCACACCATCAAGCTTGTCTTATGTCTAGGAATTTCAATTGTAAATTAACCCACTCCTGTGGTGATAGCCCTTTCCTATTCATGCAATCTGAACAATCTCTTGAAAGAAAGCAAGAACAGAAAGCAATAAACACAATTCCATGATAAACAATTTATAGTTTTAAAACAATCCCTTGAATAGGATACATAAACAACAAATTCATTCTTTCAAGAATTAAATCAAACACATTTCGGGCAGAAATATTCCTAATATCTAGTTTAGATTAGTTAATCCTATTATAACATTGAGTTCATGAAAATGAAGAAGACATTAGATCTATCAGCCCTAAACAACATTCTAGCAATAATAGAACACTCATCTCTAACCCTAGCCCATAAGTTATATGGAACTACTCAGAACTCATATCTAGAACACTTAGAGAGTTTCTATACATGATTCAGATTAGGCAAAGATGAATAGAAAGGTAGAAACAATAAATCAAAGACATAAATCAAAGTAAACAACTAAAATTGCAAATACCAATGAAAGAAAGTAAGGAATCTGAGATAGAAAACTAGAAAACTGCTAATATCAAATCGTGCTTAGGGTTTTTCCTTTTTCTAGTGAACGCTATAATAAAGTGTGAAAAGACAGAAAAGTCCAAAACGTGGGGTCAATAGACATGACCGGTATTGTGACTGGTGTGAATGCTCCGTCTTCGAGTCTGGAACGTGGATCGGTCATTATGCCGGTGAACCCCGACCGGTGTATTCTTCTTGTTGATTAATGCCTCTTTATCCCGGTCACTTGGATCGTTCATTGTGACCGGGTGGTTGAGTGGTATGCAACGGTCAGACATACCGATCAATATGACCGGTAAGGTTCTCCAGTTTATGCTACTTGGGCCGAAATTGCTCCTTATGTGCTCCAATTGGCCCGATTCTGGTCCAACGCCTATTCAACAACCGAAAAGTCAGATGTATTAAAAATGCATCCTAATGGACTCTATATGCAGCCTAAACGAATGAAAATGTGAATAAAAAACGAGTTAAAATTTTATAAAATACCAACACATCAGAGTGTACGTCGAGCCTCTTCATGGGCTCTGATACCCCGTGACACACCCTTGGTGAGGAAAGAGAGGATCGGCTTGAAGAGTAGTACGTCGGACTCGCCGTTAAGGCCGCAACCAAAGGAGAGATAACTCGAAGATGGTTCAGGCTATGCAGCTTATTCTTGGCATGATGTCTAAATGAAGGGAATGAGAGATTTGAGCAGAAGATAGGTCAGGGAAAGTGGAGCGTAGTACGAAGAAACATCGTCCGTGTATGAACGCGACCTAAAGCCATGCCAAGTCACTTCCAAAGCAGTTGCGGTCTTGAAACTTCATAGAGAAAACTTCGTAGAGCAAGGGTTGTGGTTAAGATGAAACAAAGGTGAAAAGATAGTTCGGGAAAAGTAGAGGAGAGGATGGTGGGACGGAGGGGTTGAGGTTTTTCGGCAACCTTGGCGGCAACAAGTCTTTAGTGGCTACGGATGATGACGATTGGACGACGGACTGATAAGGACCACAAGGCTGTGGTTTGCCTTGGATACACCTTGCTAAACCTTGGATATGACGCACCTATGGTTTCTAAGATTAACACACTTAGAAAGGAACTAACTTGAGAGAAATATCGTTTTGATTGGAAAAGCTAGTTGAGAGGAAACGTTTACACAAGCTAGAGTTTAAATACTCTAAGACTGAAAAGGATGTCCTAAACAAGTGCGCAAAACGCAAAGTTTAAAGGGATAGAAGGAAGGACACGTCAGAGAGGAAGCAACAATCATAAACTTGCTTAAGTCTCGGATGAATCCTTCTTTAAGCGTCCTTGATGGTCATGAGGAGGTTTATGATTTGATGGGGCCTCGTTAAAACCTTAGTTGGGAAAAACCATTAGGAGAAAACTCAACCTACGGGAAAAGAGTGCCCAACCTCTCATGATCCGAGCTAAGCACTTGAAGACAATAGAAGATAGTATCATGGACCTGGCTCTTCTTTATTCTTCAAGTGGTGGTAATGTTTCTCCAAGTCTTCCAACGCGTGCATGATGTCTCCAACAAGCCTTCGTGCTAGCCTCGTGTCATTGGTCCTGTGGGAACTTGTAGAGACTCCTCTTCATGTTTGGCCAACAAATCTTTGCTATCCAAGCTTATATCACATTGTTTGAGAATTATCTAATTGTTGAATATAATTGTGTTAAATGCTTCTTAATTGTGTTGATTGCCAAGACATCGTGTAGTTGCATGATTACGAAAGGGGTCTCTATCACTAGAGTGAATTTACCTGAATTAGATATTCTTAGACATAGGATAAACCTGATTGAGTGAACTCAACCATAACTAGAATGAAAGTGATTGCCCCTTTTGATTGCCCTAGTCCATGAGTTATTCCTATTTCTAAATTTTATTTCAATCGATCTTGTTGACTTTTATGTTGACTTTTTGGTTATTTCTTATTACATTTGATTATTTGCTTAAGATTGTTTACTGACAAAACATACCCTATCGTTTCAACTTAGACTGAGCAAAACTCATCATAGTAATATGTTATCCCTCCTGAGTTGGTTCAACATACTCAACTTACCAGTATATTAAATTGACACTAAGGAATTACTAAGAAGTAAAAATTCTACTTATCATTGAGTACTTATGGATCAAATCCACATAGAAGTTTGTACTTTAGATCTAAATTTTAACTAGAGCTAAGCTGATTATGGGCTTTGGTTTGATTGGAACACGTGAGTAACTAATCAGAAAGTACCAACAATGAAAGAACGCAAGAAGGGAAAACAAATAGAAGCAAATAAGCGAATTCAATAACTAAAAACATTAGGTCTTTGGGAGATCCCCTTCTTGGATCACATGATCTAGTTGGTTCGGTTCTAGGAGTTACATGAGTGTACCATCTTGAGCTTGACAAGAGTTACTTGGTCCTACCTCACTATCGTGGTGCATTATAGAACCCTTAGCTACACGCCCCAAATAACCAAAGGCGAAGGGATTCATTCCCTTGGTGGCCAAGCTAGCATTATTCCATGACTAAGTCGATATGCTCATAACCAAGAGACCCTTAAGGGAAGTCTATGCATGGGATTTTGCCCCTATGCAAATTTCCTCTCGGTTGCTCTCTCAAACAATGGTTCGACTATTCTCATGGGATTTTGCCCCTATGAGATGCCCTTTGGTCATTGGCTATATGATCAAGCCTAGCCAAGCATTGCGTGCGGGTTGAGAGTAGAGTCTTGAGAAACACTCTTTTGAACTGATCATTCATCATATCTAGATCATGATTTCCTTGAATGAAACTCTCTCGACCCAACTACCTACTACTCACACAAGAATACTATTGGGATAGATATGTGTAGCAGTGTAATAAACAAAGCAAGAAAACTATTACAACAAGTAAGAGCCAGATCTGAACTAGGTTAGACGTGAGTACAAAGATTGCACCGAAGAGAAGTTTGGCTTGACTACTTCGGTTTACTCAAGGACAGAACCCTAAGAACAATTATAAACCCTAAATAACGTGACGTTTTTGTAGAGAAAACCGAGACAACAAGAACATCAAGCAAAACAATGAAACAAAGGAACTTGCGGTATCTTATCCTTGGATCTGAAGGAAACGAAGGCTTGGACACACACAAGGATCACAAGCAATAGCAAAGCAATAACCAGGCAGTAACAAGAAGCAAGATGAAGAAGAAAAACGTTTATTATCTTGGAAAAAGTTGAGATACAACTCGGTAGAGTTTAAAGAACTCGAGCACACTAAGACAAGAGGTTAGGCCTATATTTTCTCCACTCAAGAACCCTAAACTAAACCTAATGATCTAAGAACGACCCAAGCTCTCTGAAAGATTTGAAAAATAAACTATAAATAGACTTGGGAGCTGAAGGAGGCGAGCTAGGGTTCTCTTTTTTGCAAAATGGCAATATCGCACAAGACTTTCTATTTTTGTGATCAATGAATATACTTTTTACTTTTTGATAAGGAGTGCGTTCCAAGGCCTTATATTTTCCATTTTGCTTTGTGAGGGAGTCTTCTAGACTAATCATAAGGTGGGGCCGAGAGAATTTCATATTTGGCGAGCCGAAAATCCTTGGCTACCACTTGGGCGCTGCAATGATATGTCTACATTCAAGATGCGGCTTCTTGGGCTCTATAACTCCAAATATGCATACTCAGTTGCTTTGAAAATCTGACTCATATATCTTTGCATGCATAATGGGCTCGTTCCATTTTCAGATCTGGGAATGCTTCCATTAATCAATCTTCACCTCCTAACAATCGGTTCATTCAAGCACATTTGCAAGAAATGAGATTACTCTCAGTCTATAACTCTAATTCGCATGAGCTTTGATTTAAGCTCATTCTTGCATCGTTTTTGTGTATGGTTAGGAACTTGATATACTCGGTTTTTGTCTATATTTTATTACC
>OVAU01002465.1:0-12493 GCA_900406315.1 Biscutella laevigata subsp. laevigata
GTAAATATAATTTATCTTATTTTATGAAAAGTAAATTATTTATAAGAAGTAGAATTAATATTGAGAATAGTAAATTGATAATTATTTAACCATAAAAAAATAATTAAAGTACTTTAAAATTGAATAACACAAAACTATGTCCATTTTAGTCTTTTTCAATTTTCAGCGTCCAGATGCTGTAACAGATTCAGAAACGAACAAACTTGTATTTGGATGTTGTATCTGGATGTTGTGTTCAGATACAAAAACGAACAGCATCTGGATGCTGCATCCAGATACGAAAACGAACAGGTTACTGGCTAATTATATATTACAACACGCAAAGCTTAAACTTGTTTTCTCATTTGACATGTATGTGGTATCTAATGTGAGCTGTCAGCTTCTGCTCGTTACAAAACAGATTCGAACAAATAAAAATTTAAGAATGAAACCAACATGAACATAGGTATACATATATATACCGTTGATTCCTAGTGGCCAATATATGGATTTAAAAGGATCTGATGTGTATTCCTCCCGACATTAAAAGGATTTGTGATGACGACTGCAATGGTGAGGCTTGTTGTGAGAGATCTGCTGGATAAGGCTGACGTTTATTGGGGAAGACACGACAAACTGTTAAATGTAGGACGAGCTCACGTGCGCTGGAGAGAAAGAAACTGAGTATCCCAAAGAAGGGACTATAAACACTACAGAAGGTTTTTGCGATGGGAGATCTGAGCAGATGTGTGTTCTCTGAAGCTGGTGGCTCATCTGCAATCGTTCTTGCATCCCGTTTACACACTGGACAAAACGTTCTCCTTGATTGAAGTCACAAGTCTACGCAACCTGAACTCTGTAAAAGCACCGAAAGGATCATAGAAATAATAATAAGTTTTGTTGTTAAGCTGAGAGAGTTCATATATACTCAAATGTGGCCGCAAGGTAAGACATTAAGCGTGTTGTCTTCTTTTGCAGAAGTTGAATGTAACACTCGGCATTGTTTTCGCCATTCTACGGCTCATCCCATGGAACTCAGATGTGGTTGTCGTTATGTGTTTTGCATTGCCTATAGACGAAGACAAAAGTGGGTAGAACAACAAACATGACCAGCAACAAGATCAATGATATTGGCACATACTACGACCACGCTAAATCCTCATAATTAGGGTACTTTACTCAAGTACCCAATACCATGATTTTGGTTTCTTAAACAAAGTTCAAAGACGAAATCAAGTGCTCTATAATTATTGTATATATATCAAAACCTTTGAATGGTAAAAGCAGGGTAATTTCTTATCTCTATGGGTCCTCCAAAATAGTAATATTGACATGAGATAAATATGAAGGGTAAATATCAATAAATTAGAATCACATCATTTCAAAGTTGGTCTGTCGTTGGCAATAAAAGATCTCATTTATGGGTTCCCATCACTTCCATAATTGTTCAAAATCCATAATTCAATTAAAATAGTACGTTTTAGTTAAAAGAATAGTAGTAATTGACAAAAAACATTACTTTACTTTTGAGTTTTGACTGAAATGAGTGACCCACAACATAAAGTCGAATATTCCTAACCAGTCATGCATGTATCTAGCAATATGTCAGTATATGCGTCCAAAACCTTTCGCTCGGATTGGTAATAGCAAAAATCATAAGACCACCTCATTTCAAGGATATATTGTATAAACATAATAATATTTTTGTAATGAAATATTTACCTAGTCATTAAATAAAACGGGTCAGTATGTCTTTTTAAAGTAAATAAATCATGTTTAATATAATAGATAGATCAAGAAATAAACCTTATTTCGCAATTTATCGGAATTCGACGAAAGAACCGCCAATGTACACTTGGATTATACGTTTTCAACAAACATACCTTCACATCTCGCAAATATGATGTCCAGACGGAATCAAGTTCATAACAGAATAAAACACGATCAATTAAAATCGAATTTGGTCGAGCATGTATGGCAAAAATTCGGAACAAATTAAAATATTTTTGTATGTTTTCAATGATTTCATGTAATGTTATTGTTTAATAATGTGTTTTAGTATGTTTTATTAATGTGTTTAATATTATTATTTAATTAGGTTTTTTTTAAGAACCCCTAATATGGATACTCTAATGGAGGGAAAATTTTATTAAAATGTTCTAGAGGTTTTAAGAGATTAAAATATTCTAAAAATATTCATTGAAGTTCTTATTAAAGATCCACTAGTGTGGATGCTCTAACGGAATAAAATTTTCCATCGTGTTTTTGTAGAAGGAACTTTAACGCCTGGAAAAAAAAAATGTGATAGCAATAACTTAATTTTACTCTAAATGTGGTGGTTTAGAGTAAAACCTTTTGCCACCAATTTAATGTCGTTTACTTACCAATCGGACATTTGTCTTTCAAAAAATAAGTCACACGTTTAGGTATTTATAGAAATTATATGTAAT
Organism: Biscutella laevigata subsp. laevigata; assembly: GCA_900406315.1. NCBI lineage: Eukaryota > Viridiplantae > Streptophyta > Magnoliopsida > Brassicales > Brassicaceae > Biscutella > Biscutella laevigata. The sequence continues at coordinate 2,430 of OVAU01002465.1, forward strand.
AAATGATATTAAATATCTCCACCTGTACATATATGTTTGTAATTGCCCTATGTATTTATGTGTGTTTTTAGATTTACATTATACTATTGCACGAAATATTTTGTACGTAGTAGTCATCGTTTCTTAGTTGTCTTGCAATCATGAGTGATGAAACATCCGAATACTAACTATATTATATCTATATAAATAACAAATGCGATTTTAACTCTATAGTCCCTGTGATGCAGTTGGTTTTATTTCTTCCCATATAGTTTCAAATAAAAGTAAATTTGCTTAATTATACTAACTGATTTGACTTATTGCTGCATTCGTAAATAATATACTGTAATTTGTATACTAGTAGTCTCGGTCCAAGAAATGTAGTAATATCACACTTTTTTTATTTCTGCTTAAACCCGTAAGCTATTAATTATCTTATTCCAATATGATATAATTACATATCTTATTCAAAATGTTATATATTTAGCTAGTTACGATGACCACGACTAGTGTTGATAAGAAGATGATCGTAGGAAGCAGCTCTATCGATGGACCTGATCGGGAGATAAACAATGGATTCTGAAACTGCACAAGATCTTCTACAAGAAGCGTAAATACTCATTAAGCCGATACTGCTCGTCCTCAAGAACTTCCTAGATTCGCCTCCATTACGTTTTCCATCTGCAGTGTCGCCTTTGGAACACTCAACAAGTGCCGTCGAGAAGGGATCTCCCATGGTAGCAGGGGGTTTGTCTTTCTTACGGCTGGTGTTGGAGGTATAGTAATTCCGGTGAGGAGGGAGAGGCAAGAGGTTGGTGGTTGATTCGTTTTTCCGATGATATGAGAACTCTTTGGGTTTCCCTGGAAGTTTTTCCCATGAAAATGGGACGCCAAGTGAATGGAGAGGAGTTGCTGGAGAATTAAAGGTGGTGGAAGAGAATGATCGCCGGGAAGACATGTTAACATTCGACGAAAATTTGCCAGGATCGGGTCGTCTAGGCGGTATTCGGATCCTCCAGGACTCATCCATTAAGAAGAATAATAGTTTGGATTTTCGGTTCTTGTTTTCCCACTTCGATCTCTTTTATTTAAACTAGAGCCTAAAAAGGGCAAAATTGTCCACATTAGAATTTGAATACCATTTTTTTACAGTCCCCACACGAAAGAGACTGATTCTATGGACTTATTACATATGTTTCAGAACCTGGAATTATGGCCGGCAAGGACATCAGATTTGGAGGACCTTCAAGAGCTACGAGACCAGCTACCACATTTCAAAATTGTGTACGAGTCTCGATCGAAGAATAAGAAGGCAGATTTTTTGGTTAGGATCGCAAGGAAGAGACAGCAGATTTTCTCCTACACGGGCACCTCGCTACCGCATTGGCTCATGGACGAGTCGGGATTATTCGAGCATCCGGTCTAGAACCGCTATAGTTTTGTGACAAAAAAAAATTATTACAGATTTCCATGAAATGTGTGTATATACAGGTGTTGTTTGTAATGTTATTCATATATAGTGTATTGTTGGAATTTTTTAGGTAAAGCAAAATAATGGCCTTTCGAGTTAATTAGCTAGGTATGAAATTATCGACACTTGAAGCTCGTCTAGTAAAAAAATGGCATTTAGCTCATGGTCATGGTCATGTGTCCTTCCGTATCTGCCCGATCTCATAATGATAATATTATTTAGACACCGACGTGTATAATATATATACTTTGAATGCACATTAATTAATTACATTTACTTTGATATAATTAGGTGTGAGAAACTAAATGATTTGAGGTTTTAAATGAGTAAGCCCCATCGCCTTCGAGAATGAAAGCGTAGATGTTTCATGCGCTCCTCACATGTTGAAATATTGGGATGAGATTATCGAAGAATGGGAAATGAATTTGTCTAACCAAGATAAGGAATAATAATTATTCACCGACATGAAGAGCTATTGATAATGACTGCGCAACGAAATGGAGATGATATTAACGAATATGGGCTTGAAGATGCCACTTATTGGACCTGGCCCACAAGTCCTTTAATCCAGGTATTATTATTAATATATTGTCTCCTCTTGTGTACATTGCAATTTGCTTGCTGTTTTTAGTCTTACCTTTAATGTAAAAAAATTAATCCAAATATAATGAAAGACGAGACAATCGAACCAATTGAATTTTTGTTTTTTTCACTTGGAATTATATTAAACAAGGTGGAAACCAGATTACAACAACAATTAAACCGAGTTAAAATGGTTGCACACATATATTTCATAAACAAACACTCAAATTTCAAACAAAAAACTTTCAAACAACCGAAAAGAAACACAAAAACCAAACCAAATCAAAACCATAGAAAAAAAAACTAATGACTAGTAAAGGAGACGATATTTAGAGGCGATGAAAATGAAAACTAAAATGAAAAATCACAATGTCGCTTACTGAAAGAATCTCAAACCACTAAGACTAATATTACTATTTCCACTCAAACCGAACATGATTGTATTTTTCGGTATTTGTACATTTATGTTGTGATATTCTTCTAATCATGTAACGTCACCAATTGCTATGAACAGGGCCGATCCTAATGAACCGGGTGCTTAAAGCAAAATTTTTTTTGATGCCGTTTAAATTCTTATACTAAACCACTATCTTTTAATTTTGGTGTCCTAAATGTGTTTAAAAATTTTGGTGCCTAAAGCCCTAGCTTTACTTGCTTTAGCCCAGAGCCAGCCCTGGCTATGAACAACAGGGACTTGAGTATTTATTAGATGTAATTTGACGTTTCATGTGCGTCCAAAGATTTAGAATGGCGTTTGTATAAAATACAAAAACAATAGATAAAGACTGCATTTGCTGAATAGTTTGCAACATTTTGGGCGTTTGCGTTTCTTTCATCTATCTCTCTCAGTCTTACTGTCTGAACTAAGAGACAGCTGTGTAAACACTTGATGGCAAAAGAGATCATTAATTAAAGACATTTACTTCCAAAGTACTTATTTTTGCCTCCACACGTGTGTCATCAAGTCAGTGTATCACACCCACACATTATATTCAACCGTTCTTCATGTACCAAATTTGGTATATATTTGAGTTATTTAGGTTTGAATTTTCTTACCCAAAAAAAGGAGTTCAATAAAAACTGTAGCATCAATCTCCAACACTTTACAGCAAAACCCCATCTAAAAATCTGTGATTTATGTTTGGTCTAAGTCTAACCCTTCACAATCTATGCACGTGAAATCTTCCCAATATGTGTCTATATAAAGAACCATCCAATATTCACACTAAACTACATCAACACAAAACACATTGAAGATGAAGAAGATGAATGTGTTGGCTTTTGTTATGCTCATCTCTCTGCTTCTACTTTGTCAGGTAAACTATTCAAACATAGCTTCTCTCTGTTTCCGACAAACCCAAATCATTCTCTCTTTCTCTCTTCTCCACAGGTACTTGCAGAGTTATCATCTTCATCCATCAACGCTGAAGCATCCTCTGCTTACCAGGTAAAACTATAGCATACAAAACAAAGACCATCCAGAGATTAAAATTAGTCAAAACTCATTTTTCCATTGTTGCTAATAGATTCAGACCAACGACGAGAATCAGACAGCAGCGTTTAAGAGAACATACCATCAGCGTCCACGATTCAGTTAGTCTGATTCTTCTTTAAACATTCTCATTCTTAACCCATGACTTTTGATCAATGAGCCAATTCTTGCAGATTGTGGATACGCATGCGCGAGGAGATGCAGCAAGACATCTAGGAAGAAAGTGTGTAACAGAGCCTGTGGAAGTTGTTGTGCCAAGTGTCAGTGTGTGCCTCCGGGAACTTCCGGCAACACAGCATCATGTCCTTGCTACGCAACTATCCGTACGCATGGCAATAAGCTCAAGTGTCCTTAAAGACTTACAAAACTCTACAGTACTCTATGCTCTCAAATAATCGAATGTGTGCTTCGTCTTTTGTATCTTGTGTGAATGTTATCTCCATAATGTTTTTCATTATACCACTCAAAACTATGTATTTATTCCCAATAATAACATGAGTGCCGTGTGAATTTTATTTCTATTTATCAATTCCATATATAAATGAGTTAATATTATTGGGGGAGCACGAAGAAAGAGAGAGATGTTTATTTATCCTTTGCTTGGTTGTTATGTTTTTTATTTTTCAGAATGGGAATCTAGGTTGTATGACTAAACATCTGTTCTCGAATTTTGATATTGCTCTTTGGATCTTTTAGCTATATTGGAGGTTTTTAGTTTAATATTGACTAATCATTAAGAAATTGTTCAAGAACTATTCTAGATCATATTTAAGTTAGAAATGGGAGATTGAAGATGTATTAATTTAATAACTCAAATTAGAGCTAAAGGATATAGCTTAAGAGAGAAAAGATTAACAATCAAGTTAAAGATAAAAACTAACGTTATTGATAAGTTCTAGATTGAGGTTTATCTAATAAGTTTCAATCTAACAAGAAAAAAAAGTCACATAAATTTGATTAGGAATACATGATTGTTTCTTAAAATATCTAACAAAAAGTGTTTTGGAGATAGATGCAATCGTTCTAAGGAGTTTACAATTTCATTGCATGTTATAAATAACTCAAAATATATTTCAAAATTAAATCGCTCGATACAATAAAATTTAACATTTTCCCTTAGTACATAATGTATATGGAACTCTATTATAAAAATTCAAATTAACAATGAAAATTAATATTAAATTAATGAAATCACAAAAATTAAATTAAATGATAACATTTACCATAAAAAATTTGTACAATGTTTGCATTTTTCGGTTTTTAAGCCTTCAGTTAAATTGGTTGTCTTATGAGTTATGCTTTCAAAATTCATAGATTTAAAAACTTAAAGATTCATTAAAGTTTATAATACTTATTTTAATTGTTATTTTTATATTTTAATTTGAATTTACTATAAATTTAAATCTATTGAGAATCTTCTCTACAAAGGTAAATGATTAGGTCCTTGACATGAGGTCTCGTGAACACCATATGGCCAACTTCAATTACTATTGATTTCAAAGGAAATTGTTAAAACTTCGTTGGTTCAAGAATTCGATTGGATGCAAAAACTTCAGTTTTGAGATTAGATAACCTTGCAATGATTTGAGATATTGGACAATTGCATAAAATATGGTGTCAATAAAACAGTCACTAGGTTTCAGGATGGTGAGGGACAAGACATTGTAGATGTCTGACCATCATTCTTATGACCCATTTAATTTGTATTTTGATAATTTTGAATATTTATAATTGTTAAACTATAGTAATTCATGTCTTTTATTTTAACCAAATGAATTTAATCTGATAATTTTGTTTGAATTATGAGACTCAAAGATGCGAGGGTATAACTACTATAGATTTGAATTTCATGAACGGAGGCAATGATGAGAAGACAAGAATATTATTATTATCTTCATTGTTGTTTTCAGAGTCATGCTAATCACAATAACTTTAGAACATGTCATCTTCTTGATTTATAAAACACATATTATAGTAGGTGATAGTTATTGAGGAAGAATTTAGTGTTAAATTTTTTGTAAGTGATAACCTTTGAAAGTTTATACAAAAAAATCTTCATTATTTCTACTTTTACTTCTAATTCTCTAAAAATAAGTTTATATTTTTTCTCTGTAAAAATAGTTACACAGAAACAATGAAAAAATTATTTTTTCCACTATGTTTAATTATTTATTTATATATTCGGTAATTTCAGTTCCACGTTTTTCTTTCATGGCAATTAGTCATGCATATTTTATTTTCTCGATTTTGTTCCTCCATAAATGTATTTGTCCGGTAAATAAGTTTCATATCTTTGTGATTTTTTCGGTCGGTGACTATCTGTGGCATCAATGGTGTATCGGTTTCTTTGCTCTAGTAATTTTTTTTGGAGTTTCTAATATTTTTTTAATGAAACCACCATGGATAAATCGGAAAGTACATGGATCAATTTAAAGGATGTTGTGATCATATGTGAAGGATGTTGTGATCATACTGTGATCATACCTGAAGATAAACGGAGAAGTCACATGAACATAAACAATATAAAATATGTTTTTTTATTAAAGGCACGAATTCAAACTAATTGATACCGTGCCAATATTCCAAAACATATAATGAATGCAGTGGTTTTTCATTGTACAATTTAGAAAGCAAAAGAAAATACATCATTAAATGTTTGTGAGCATATAAGATTTAATTCATTAGAAATAAAATAGAATTTACTTTTTCAAATATTTTATCTGGTACATATAATTATTTATACAAAACTTATATTTCGATGTTTTGTATATTGACATTTTAATGTATGAAAAGTTAATGAAAACTGAATCCATGAGAGCTGTATCTCAACGCAAATAATAGTTAACATCAATTTAATTTTACACGTTAATTCTTGAGCATTCAGATTCCAGTAACAAAAAAAAAAGGTTTTATTTTCATATTAACATAAAATCTCCATACAAATTACCAAACAAAATAAAGAAAACAAAGAGAGGAAAGAGACCAACGGCTCTTGGTTCGAGTCCGTGTTTGCTTTCTCCGTCACCGTTTCTTAGACTTAACCGCCACAACACCTTTATAGAGCTTAACGCGATCCTTCAAGGCATCTCTTCGAGGCCGAGCCACCTTATTGTTCGGATCAAACAACAAAACCTCTTCAAACGCTTTCAACGCCAATGGCAGCTCCTTTTTCTTCTCATAAGCATCCCCAAGGTTGTTCCAAGCCGTTACATAGCCAGGCTGCAGCTTCACCGCCATTTCAAACTGAGCGATTCCTTTGTCCAGTTTATCCTCTCGGACATAACTTACTCCCAGAGCGTTATAGACCTGTCTCAAGGTTTGTGCTCAAGTGTCAATTGGCTTTTTTACTTGCTAGATACAGTGTGTGTGTGTATAAAAGAAAATTTATTACCTGAGCAAGGTCTTGATCATCGCCGTCCCATTTCTGGATGGCTTGAAGCAAGAACTTGTTGGCTGCAGGATAAAATTTCCTTCTCAGCATCACTGCACCGAGCTCGAAGAGCTCTGTTGCACTTGCATCGCCGCTCCTAACTTGTTCCTAAAGATTATTCAGAGAAAACTTTAAACCATAGAACAGATTTGAACAAACCAACATATGGTTGAGAAAACATCGCTACTTGAGTCAGTCTAATGTTCATAATATCCAGTTTCCTCAGGTTTCCAGATGAAACCGAACCATGGGACAAGAGATAGACAAAGGAAAACTCAATACGGCGTTGCGTATGAACCTGGATCTCTATTACTTCGTTTCTATTACTTATTCTACTACTCTTATGCACCACAAAGACTTGTATCACATGCAAGTGGAGTTCTGTGTGGTCTGAATTACGGCCACCCCAAATTTTTGAGCATATTATAACATGGAAAATCTTTGTGAAATCTATACCTGTAATTCTTTAGCAGAGAGGTCAAGTTCTCTGCGCACAAGTACTTGACGGATCACATAGAAAGTACCAACTCCGAGTAAGCCCAGTAGTAACAGCAAGTAAGAAAGCTGAATACTAAGTTCAAACAACTCCCCAACTTCATAAATCGGTTCTGGCTTTACGATTTCTGCTGCCGCTGCCAACTGTGGGTGAGCTGAAATCATCAACAGGCTCTGGCCCAGAAGAAACGTAGATCCCTTGCTTGGTAGCTTCTTCAGGGAAGCTTTGTTCAAAACCGGTAAACCTCTGGCGGAAATTTCTGCAGACAGCAGTTCGAAAGTAGATCCACATATTCAATATGGAGAGTATCAAGGACTCAAGAAACATACATATCAAAAATCATAATCGGGAAAAATAGTTTCAGATAACGCAGATGGATGTAAGACGGTTAAAAGTGATGAAGATGTCCTGAAATTTTGCCAAATTTCCCCACCAAAAAAACATATTACATGTTTGCTATATAGTAGATGTGGCACAAGAAGATCAAAATACATAGAAATGTAAGAAACTTAAGGAGTGAGGAAGAGGTGAAGTACCCTGAAAAGATCGAATGGCCAAAGTCCTTCCATGTATCTGCCTTCATCCACACGTTTAAACATGGAGGAAAATTAGCAAGTTATTGTACAGTCCCCACCGTGCCACAGAGAAATGAAAACAACTCATAGGGAACGGATAAGGAAACGAGTACCGTTCAATTACAGACTACATACTAATTAGCAGTAAATTAGTAATCGAATATGAGCTAGTTGCTACTATCTTTGGTTCGAATGTTATCAAGTTCCTCATCAGCCCTCGCTTAACATACCAATGAAGTTATAAGAGCCTTAAGTACAATCAAAAATCAAAATCCCTCAGGGAACGCACTATAATGACCGAGATTACCAACTATGGAAATCGTCAAAAAATGAAAGGAAGAGATAAACGTGGAGTGTTTACCTGAAGAGAAATCTTCCTGGGGGAAAAATTAAGCGACCCAGAAGAAGGGAGAATCTGAGAGTGATGAAGATAGAGCCGGTGTGTGGGAGGAGAAGAAGAAGATACCGTATGGAGAAGCATGTTCGAATCGATCATAAGATCAGAAGTCTGCTTATTCGTACACAACTTCAGATGAGATGACGCAGAAATCGAAAATCGAAATTGTTCAGTGAGAGGAGAGTGAAGAAGATAGAGGAAGAAGATAAGGCCCACGTTGCCCTCTCCTAACTTTCTGGTTTTAGCACTTTCAGGACTCTCCTTTATGTTTCTTACAATATTAACCTACACGTTTTCAATTACTCTCATTTTTACCATATATCAATCATATTCATCATCTCTTGGTCTATAGCCAATAGACTCAAATCAGGAGGTCGGAAAGAAATGAAGTATAAATGTGATAGATAATTAGAGATTATTATACTAGAGAAAGATAACAATTTTTTTTTTATGGTTTTCATCAACATTTTGAGCCACAAAACCAATTGAATAACCAAGAAATCTTATTATTAGAGAAGGTCTCGTTATTGAGATGAGGATTCGAAGCTTCCATTTGATAGATTGAGTTGTTAATGAATAACCATTGGACTAAAGAACTTCCTAATTCTTCTATTGATTCAAGTTTGATTAATTCGTATAAAACGAAATAATCATATAGTTAAAGATTAGATGAGTCTTTGCATTATGTTTTCTCTGATATTTTTGTATAGCGATTTTAAACTTCTATTTGATCTTATGTTGGAGACAATTTCTTTACCGAAATTTGTTAGGAGAAATATTAATATTGTGACAAAATATTAGCTAAGAAACTACGTGGATCATATGTCAGTTTCATTAACTTTTTTAATCTAATACAACAGAGACTAAAGTTAAAATTCGGTAAAATAATACATAAGGTAAACATAAACCACTACACCACAAACGCTTCTCGAGAAAATTAGATTAAACAATAGAAAAATATATGGACAATAAAAAGAACCAAAACATATAATTAGACTATGCTCTTAGTCTTAGATATAGTTTTTTTATCCATTTACATTTATCTTAAGCTTATTTGATAGTAACAAATTGTTACTAACAATTAAACTACTTTAGATCACTATATGCTCGTCTTATTTTCTTGTCAACAATATCACTATATCCGTTTTTTAGATTGTGAGGTATTTACCCAAACAATGAAGAGGTAATATTGAAGGCTTGAAGGTAACAAAGTGTAAAATGTGAAATGTAAAATTCAGTTACAGAGAAAGAAGGAAACATAGCAGGTTTAGGTTAATTACAAACCAACTCAAAAGGAGTTTAATTTCCCTTTTTGTCTTCTTTATGTAGGATTTGCACAATACACTACTTTGTTTTATGAGAGAAACAGAGAGAGAGAAAGCCAATTTTAAACACTGTAAAATTAAAATCTAATGAAATCCCATTGTAGCTTTGAAAGCAGGAGCGTCTGGTGGTGGCGAAGGTAGCACCGTTAACGCTAATATGCCACTAACCGCCGCCGCAATTGCTCCTAAAACAAACGCCGGAATGTTTCCACCACCAAAGAGTTCGTCAAATGGTCCACCTCCCACAGATACCACCATCTACGTTTTAATCAATCCAAATCTATTATATTAAAGTAGAGTTTATCTACTACAAATAG
>OVAU01002466.1:0-12316 GCA_900406315.1 Biscutella laevigata subsp. laevigata
TACAGACTTCGTCTAAAGACTTAGTCTCAAAACACCCAACACTTTTAAGTGAAACGACGACGTTTTAAAAACCAAAATTAAAAGTTTGTGGTTTTGTTTACTTTTTCCCAAATTACTACATAACTCTTACAAGGTTTTTTACTCAAGTCTTGATATTTTGTTTCTTGTTGCAGGTGGCATTGCTACTGTCGCAAATGGATGCTAATCTGGTTGGAGAAGCCATGCCCGAGGAACATTTATTTGATGCTGTTAACTTCATCTTATCAGTACAGGTGTATTTTTATTTTTATTTTGCATTTTGAAATATATATGCTGCATGTAATGTATCATACAATTGCTATAAGGTTTTCTACTTTCAGAACAACAATGGAGGATTTGCTTCGTACGAGCTTACTAGATCATATCCTTGGCTAGAGGTTAAAACCATTTATTTTCTTTTTATATATATTAGAAGAGAATTCGCGCTATACTATCGTTTTATATATGTTTTATTATATAAGTTATTTTAGTTGAATTTCAGTTAATATTATTTTGTTCGTTTTCACATCAATCATTGAAATTAGTTTTTACCTCTTGTTTTATAAATAAATCATTTATATGCTTATAATAACCTCTTATATGTTTTTAAAAGTATTTTATTTCCTTATTTCACATCTATTATCTAATTTCAACTATGGTAATAATTACTAAATTTTTCAAAATTAATTTAAAGTTTGTACATTATTCAAGACACAAGTACATTCTAGTATCATTTATTACATGCATATACATATCAGGTGATCAATCCATCAGAGACTTTTGGGGATATCATCATAGATTATCAGTAAGATTAAAAATAGCATTACTTGAGTGATCTATTTAGACAATAGTTTCTTGTTAATGGAGAGTAAAAATCGACAGGTACGTAGAATGCACATCTTCTGCAATCCAAGGCCTTGTGTTATTCACAAGTATCTATCCGAGATACAAGAGGAAAGAGATAATGAGATGCATCAACAAAGCAGTTGAGTTTATTGAGAAAACACAACTTTCTGATGGTTCATGGTTAGTAAAATTAGGATGGTCTTTCATGTAATTCATTCAGATTTGGATAGTAATTATTCGGTTATTAGTTTTTATAGACTAGATTTGTAGAATTCATACAGTTATTTTTTGTTCAGTACGAATGTAAGCGGGCTCGTTTCGAGTTTGGATATCCGAAAATATATTAAATATATAAGTTTAAATTTAAAAACTAATATTAAAAATGGACAAATAATGATAAATATTTAAATTCTTCACATAAGTAAACATAAATTGAGAATAAAACGTTAAGAAAAATTAAATATCTAAAAATATATAAAAAATTAAAAATACTAACAAATACGGTTAAATATTCAATATTTAGGCTTAAGTTTGGATCTTTCAGGCATCCATTTTCTTTCGGTTTGGGTTCGATTTAGAATTATTCGAATGTGAAATTTATTATCCATTCTGGTTCGGTTAATTGACCAGCCCTAGTTAGTAAAATGATCTTTAACGTATTGTGATTTCAAGAACAATTAAACTAATAAGTTTCCAGGTATGGTTCGTGGGGAGTGTGTTTCACCTACGGAACATGGCTTGGAATTAAAGGGATGTTGGCTGCTGGCAAAACATATGAGACTAGTCTTTGCATCAGAAAAGCTTGTGATTTTTTACTCTCTAAGCAACTTCATTGTGGTGGTTGGGGTGAGAGTTACCTCTCATGCGAGAAGAAAGTATATACCAATCTTCCTGGAGTCGACAAATCACACATCGTGAACACATCATGGGCAGTTCTAGCTCTCATTGAAGCAGGACAAGTAAGATTCAGTCTTGTCCATAATCCTTTTTCTGGTTTAAGAAGAAATGCAACAGAGTTACTTACACGATTGGGGTTTGAATAGGCTAGTAGAGATCCGATGCCATTGCACCGTGGAGCAAAATCGTTGATCAACTCGCAGATGGAAGATGGTGATTACCCACAACAGGTAAGAAAAACTGTTTATATGTAAAATTAGGGGTGAACGATTGTTTATTTGGTTTGGTTCATATTATTCGATATCGGGAATTTTGGTTTTTTTTTTAAATGTATCTATTCGGTAAAAGTATCTATACCGGTTTGGTTCGATTAATGTTGTTCGGGTTTTGATTTTTTTTTTTTTAAATCTATTCCATTCGAAAAAGAATTTATATATTGGTTCGGATTTAAATTTGGTTAGATTTGATTTTACATAAAACAGTAATGTAAAAATAAATATAAATAACTAATTTTAATTAATAGTACCTATTTATTATACATTTAAACATATTTTACTATATGTCTAACTAAAATATATGTCTAACTAAAATATATAAATTTTAATTAATTTTAGTTAACCATGGAATATGGTTTTCAGTTCGGTTCGAAAAATTTAATATATAAATTTTTTATATTCATTCGAGTTATTTTTTAATAAAATTTAGTTTAGATTCGGTTTGATAAATTCAGTTAAGTAAATTTGCCAAGTCCAATGCAAAAGGCATGTGTTCACCCAAGTGATTAATTACATATTTGCTTCTTCTTCCTTTTTTTTCTTTTCAGGAGATAATGGGAGTTTTTAATCGGAATTGTATGATTAGTTACTCAGCTTACAGAAACATTTTCCCTATTTGGGCTTTAGGACTATACCGCAACGTTATCTAATCTTTATCCGTATAATCAGTTGATACAGATAATTAGCTACTCAAACTTTTTCTATGTTATCAACAAAGGATGATGTGTGTTTGAAATGGAGCTAAGTTATAATTCAATTGTTTCGCAAAGAAACAGTGCAACACGCTCCAAAATCACCCAACTCGGGACTATACATGTAAGATGATTCAAATTTCAACATATTAGGAGAAGTTTATAATACAGAGGATTCAAATTTGAATCGAATTTTTATCAGAACAAACCGGACTACGGTTCAGTCAGGTTATGTAAACCAAGAAATTTTCCAACCCATCGAGTTTGTTAGATCTAAACCGGGATTATTGAATTATCAACGAAAAACCCTGAGGCTCAAGCGCCGGCCTTCTCACTCTAAAGCCAAAATCGATTCTTCTTCTCTTTTTTTTGGTTTCTGGGTTGCGATTGAGTAAGAAATGCAGAGATTATCTTCGCGGTTTCTAGTCAGGCCTCTCTTGGAGAGCAGCCGAAGCTTTTGCTCCAGTAGCTCCGATAAGATTGTAGCTTCGGTGCTTTTTGAGAGATTGCGCGTTGTTATACCCAAACCCGATCCTGCTGTTTACACTTTTCAGGAGTTCAAGTTAGTCCTCTTATTCTCCTTCAAATAATGCTTTTATCTAGCTTGATTTCGACTTCTATGTAGCGGAATCAGTAGGAGTTGAGTAAATTTTTTTGATCTCATAAAATGATAAAAGCATTACCCATTTCCAGAAACATGGAGAGTGGATTACTCAATGTTACTTGATTTTGACCACAGTTACATTTTGTCATGAATTTGTTGCTCTATTGCAGATTCAATTGGCAACAGATGTTTCGTCGTAGATACCCAGACGAGTTCTTGGACATAGCTAAAAACAGGTAATTCTTGACCATTTAGTAAAATGTACTATAGAGATTCTATCACTTCAAAAGTTTCTGCTTTTGTCAACCTTTTTTGATATCATGATATGTCCAAGCATATAATCTGCTCATCAGTCTCTTGTTCAATTCAACTTAGTGTCATCCTCATTATGACAATAGCATAAGTGCTTAGTTATTGAGTAACCTGAGCAGAACTACCTTGGCTGCAGTAAAAGTTTAGAACTTTCATACGCTCATAGATATATACTGAAGGCTCTGCGACTAGTTCGAGCTCAATTTAATTTTGCTCCAAGTGTAAATTCCATTTCGTCACTTGTTGATCTTTTGATGCGTGAATACAGAGCCAAGGGTGAATACCAAATGGACTATGTACCTGCTCCTAGAATCACAGAGGCTGACAAGAAAAACGATAGGAAGTAAGTTGTTTGCACCTCTATAAGCTCTTGCACTGTTGAGTTTGCTTCTCTTCGACTGATGACAGATATTAGTTTTTGAAAATTCTGGCTATTCTAGGTCATTATATAGAGCTCTTGACAAAAAACTGTATCTTCTCATCTTCGGTAAGCCATTTGGAGCTCCGAATGACAAACCTGTATGGCATTTCCCAGAAAAAGTCTATGATTCTGAGCCAACTCTTCGTACGGTAAGGTGTTGGTTTGTTTATTGCTTCTATCTCAACCCTCAACACCATGACTTCCATTCCTCTGCTTATTGTTTTGTGAATCCGATTTTTGTAGTGTGCGGAATCTGCTTTGAAGTCAGTCTTAGGAGACTTAACTCACACATACTTTGTTGGAAATGCTCCAATGGCTCACATGGTTATACAACCTACAGAAGAAACACCTGATTTGCCATCCTACAAGGTAAGAACAAAGCTTGACAGGTTTGAATTAGGTTTCATATGGTTATTGAACTTGACGGGCTCTGTTTTATTCTTCTCTTTTTGTTGTTTTTATGTAGAGGTTCTTCTTCAAATGCAGCGTAGTAGCAGCTTCGAGATACGACATAAGTAACTGCGAGGATTTTGTGTGGGTGACTAAAGATGAGCTTTTGGAATTCTTCCCTAAGCAAGCTGAATTCTTCAACAAGATGATCATTAGCTGAGAGTCATTCACACCACAAAATTCCTTTTTGAGTCCCTTCATATTTTTAGACAGTTTAATCTAAACATCTGTAATAACCACACCAAACCATGTCTCTGGTTCTTTAGTCACATGTTACGTGAAGGAATGAACTTTTGTTGACTGTGTTGTATCTGATTGAATATTAGCCATTTACAATATCTGATGGTAAAAACGCTAAAATTTTTGTTTTTAGAAATTATTCTCATTTTTTTATAATAAGTAGATTGAAATATTTTACGAAATGTTCGAATTTTTGTTTTAGAAAACTATATTTACGTTGTGATAGATGATAATCCATCAAATTTGACTAATTTTGTAAAATGTTATTTTTAAATTAGAAGAAAAAAACCTTTTAACTTTTTTTATAGAAAAATACGCCAACAAAAAAAAAAGATGTATTTTCAGTAAGCCCTAGCAAATTTCATTTCAGTCTATGTCACTGCGCTTCCTCAGGAGAGTCCAGCCGTTATTTGTATCTTATTCGGCTTCTTCTTCTCAGGCCACACTCTTATCATTGACGCTTAAGAATCAACAACTTTGTTCTTTTCACGGTTCCCGAATCATGGTGCGTCACTAATTTCCGATTGTTTGCCGTTAGGATTATCACTGGATTTCAGTAATTGTTCTGTCGTTTGTCTAAGTCTGAGAATCGATTTTTTGTTTCTTTAATTTGCAGTCCGAATCAGAGAACAAGATCCTCACAGAGGAAGAACTTGAGCGGAAGAAGAAGAAGGAAGAGAAGGTTTGACTTCTGATATTCATTTTCTTCATTTCTCACACACACTTTCTTGGCTGTAATCAACGTGGCTATGTTGTTATCGTAGAGCTTTATTTTAGCAATGTTTAATGTAGAATCTCATAGAAGAGTGTGGTTGAATTGGTTGTTCAATCAAGAGAATAATTTGTGATTCGATAACGATGCAATTTGTGATTCGATAACTGATGAGATCGTAGATAGATAGAAAGCATTTGTTTTTGTAAGATAAAAAAGTTGCAACCATCGTAACGTTAACAGAATGAAGAAGTGTTCTACTCTAATCGTTTGAGCATTTGCTGCAAATCTTTAAAGTCAGAGTTTATGTTTTTTCCGGTATTCTTTTGAAATTTAAAACTTGTGAACAGCGCCTCACATTTTGGTTTTTGTTTTCTGTGGTGAGAGTTAGTTAAAGAATTGTTTTCGGTTACGTGAATCTCATAGATTTCAGTTTATTTATGTCAATATCGACTTTAAAATTGATTAAGAACATTTCATAGGCTAAAGAAAAGGAGATGAAGAAGCAAAAAGCTTTGGAGAAAGCAAGGCTAGCAGAACTGAAGGTTACCTCTGATGAACTTCCGTTATGCACTTCAGTTCCTTCCGTATATGTATAAGTGTGAATCACATTATAATTATTGTGTGCTTTTCGTATAGGCAAAACAAGCCAAGGATGGAACCAGTGCCCCTAAAAAGAGCAGCAAAAAGAGTTCCAAACGGGATGCAACAGATGAGAATCCTGAGGATTTTGTGGACCCTGTAACTCCTCTTGGTGAGAGGAAAAGACTCTCTTCACAGATGGCCAAACAATACAGTCCTGCTGCCGTAGAGAAATCGTAAGTGTGAGCTTTTCCTTTATCATAAATATGAGCGGAGTACTCATTTCTTCCACAACTATTCATCTAGACAACCTCCTCGTTTTCTTTATTTGGGTCAGATGGTATGCTTGGTGGGAGAAATCTGGCCTTTATAAGGCGGATCCTAAGAGTTCCAAGCCACCCTTTGTTATTGTAAGGGCCTTATCCGATACTTGAATTTATGTTCGTTCTGGATTAGACCTTGTTTATATGGTCTCTCGGATGCTTTACTTGTCCGTTGAAAATCAGTTGAGAAGATCTTGAGCTTTTGAAATTATGAAATACGAGTCTAAAGTTCTTTATTTTCTTAATGTTTTATTTAATCCTATTATTGATTCTGCAGGTTCTTCCTCCTCCAAATGTGACTGGAGCCTTGCATATTGGTCATGCACTAACATCTGCAATTGAGGTTTCATTAGCACATTGTTTGGTGTTTTTCTCTGTCTATTGTTCCTCCTTACGATCTGCGGCTTAATATGTGCTGATGCAGGATACAATTATTCGTTGGAAGAGAATGTCTGGCTACAATGCTCTGTGGGTGCCCGGGGTTGACCATGCTGGTATAGCTACACAGGTTCGCAGTTATAATATCATTGATCTTTCCCTATCCCATACCCCATATTAGTATGAATTTAAGCCAATAGTGTATCCTCACTGGGCTGCATGCTTGGAAAATCTCTATTTTCACACGTTGTGTATCATATTCTTTGCTTGGGGGTACATTCTAGGTGGTGGTTGAGAAAAAACTCATGCGTGAAAGAGGAATGACTAGGCATGATGTTGGCCGTGAAGAATTCGTAAAGGAAGTGAGTTGAAAATAAAAATACGCATATGAATCATTTTTCATTGTTTTAAGCATCCCTTGGGGTTCTCATGATCATGGAAAAGGTGTGGAAGTGGAAGAACCAGTATGGTGGCACAATTCTAACACAACTGAGGCGTCTAGGAGCTTCTCTTGATTGGTCTCGTGAGGTAAAATTCTATCTTACTTGTACAAATGTGATGGAAAATTGAAATTTTTTATTTACTTTGCCACAAGGTGCACTTGTACGTAAATACAACCTATTTATCTTCATTTGTGCCCTTGAGCTATTTTAAATTACAGATGTTTTTCTGCCTGCAAATTTGTAGTGTTTTACAATGGACGAGCAAAGATCAAAAGCTGTCACCGAGGCCTTTGTACGGTTATACAAGGAAGGGCTTATCTACAGGTATGTCTGAGTCTGACATTATTCTTTGACGCAAGCTACAGAACTTCGTTCTAAAAATTCATGGAAACAGGAACATCTAAAGAAAAGAATTTAGTAGATTTGACTTTCTCAGTTACCTTCTCGAAAAGAGGCACGTATAACTGAAAGGTATATCATGACTCGTGCAGGGATATCCGGCTTGTTAATTGGGATTGTATACTGAGAACAGCCATTTCTGACGTTGAGGTAAGTCAGCAACTGTTTTACTATGACTATTGGATGGCATCTCGTTTATGCGGAGTGTGTCTAATATCTGTAGGTTGAGTATACTGACATCAAAGAAAAAACGCTACTAAAAGTTCCTGGCTATGAGAAGCCAGTAGAATTTGGTCTTCTTACTTCTTTTGCTTACCCTCTGGAGGGAGGCTTGGGCGAGGTTGTTGTTGCCACTACCAGGGTAGAAACGATGCTTGGGGATACTGCTATTGCTATTCATCCTGATGATGCAAGATACAAGCATCTTCATGGAAAATTTGCTGTGCACCCATTTAATGGACGGAAGTTACCAATTATCTGTGATGGTATACTTGTTGATCCAAACTTTGGTACTGGATGTGTCAAGGTACATGCTCACTCTTATATATATGGATAGTATGTTTGCGCCCCTATTAGTTGTTTTTCTTGTGTCAAAGTTAATTTTTCTCTTGTAGATTACTCCCGCCCATGACCCCAATGATTGTGAGGTTGGGAAACGCCACAATCTGGAATTTATAAACATATTCACTGATGATGGAAAAATCAATACAAATGGTGGACCTGAATTCACAGGGATGCCACGCTTTGCAGCTCGTGAGGCAGTTGTTGAAGCTCTGAAGAAGCAGGTATTCTGTAACTCTTCCGTAACATCTAGATATCAACTTTATTGATTGTTGGTTTTAGTGGTTGCGTGTAATTTTCTTTTAGAGAATTAGAGCTTTAGCGGTTTTGTCAATCTATTATTTAGGAGCTGTACAGAGGTGCCAAGAACAATGAGATGAGGCTTGGACTTTGCTCAAGAACCAATGATGTTATTGAGCCTATGATAAAGCCTCAATGGTACGTCAATTGCAGCACAATTGGAAAAGAGGCGCTTGATGTTGCTATTACTGAGGAAGACAAGAAGCTTGAGTTTATACCGAAGCAATACACAGCAGAATGGAGAAGGTTTCTTTCAGTTATCTTTTACTCTATGGTTTTTTAATTACCCCAAATAAACATTCTTACTGCATAGTTGTCCGAGCAAGTTTTGTTTGCTGCTTAAGATGTCATTACACCTGCTTTTAACAATCACAATGTACCTTACAGATGGCTGGAGAACATACGTGATTGGTGTATCTCGAGACAGCTTTGGTGGGGCCACAGGATACCAGCATGGTATGCCACCCTAGAGGAAGATCAGCTCAAGGAGGTCGGTGCTTACATTGATCATTGGTTTGTTGCTAGAACCGAGGAAGAAGCTCGGAAAGAGGCCGCTCAAAAATTTTCTGGGAAGAAGTTTGAACTCACTCAAGATCCTGATGTACTTGATACGTGGTTTTCTTCGGGTCTCTTTCCATTATCTGTCCTTGGATGGCCAGATGAAACTGACGACTTCAAAGCCTTCTACCCAACATCTGTACTCGAAACGGGACATGATATTCTCTTTTTCTGGGTTGCTCGTATGGTTATGATGGGAATGAAACTAGGTGGGGACGTTCCATTCAGCAAGGTACCTGTAAACCTTTAAGTTAAACAAGGATCATAACCTCTTTCCTTTTAAATACCACGTATTACTTTGTGAGCAGTACTTAATATGCCGCTATATTTGTTTGCGTTGCTATAGGTTTATTTGCATCCTATGATACGTGATGCGCATGGCCGTAAAATGTCAAAATCTCTTGGAAATGTCATTGATCCGCTTGAAGTGATAAACGGGGTAACACTTGAGGGTCTTCATAAGAGATTAGAAGAGGGTAACTTGGATCCAAAAGAGCTGGTTGTTGCCAAAGAAGGACAAGTAAAGGACTTTCCAAATGGTATCCCTGAATGTGGTACTGACGCTCTTCGGTTTGCACTCGTCTCTTACACTGCGCAGGTACTATCCAATGCACACGGCCTGCGTAATCTCTTTTTTACTCCTTTGATATATGATCTTGTAAACTAAAAAATCCTCTACCCTTGCTTCTTCTCTAGTCTGATAAAATAAACTTGGACATTCTCCGTGTTGTTGGTTACCGTCAATGGTGTAACAAACTGTGGAACGCCGTGAGATTTGCGATGATGAAGCTTGGCGATGATTATACACCTCCACAGACTCTCTGCCCAGAAACCATGCCGTTCAGCTGTCAATGGATTCTCTCTGTACTAAACAAGACAATATCAAAGACAGTGGACTCACTGAATGCCTTTGAGTTCTCAGATGCAGCCAACACAGTATATGCATGGTGGCAATACCAATTCTGCGATGTGTACATTGAAGCGATCAAGCCTTATTTTGCTGGTGACAGCCCAACGTTTGCTTCAGAGAGGGCTCATGCACAACATGCTCTCTGGGTATCTCTAGAGACTGGCTTAAGACTGCTTCACCCGTTTATGCCTTTTGTTACTGAAGAGCTATGGCAACGGCTTCCCTCACCAAAAGACACTGAAAGAAAAGCGTCTATCATGATATGTGACTACCCATCTGCTACAGAGGTCAGTAAGTTTTTCCAAAGTAGTAACTTGTCATGATTGTTCTGGTTTCTAACTCTTTTCTCCTCATGTCGTGAACCCAGGGCTGGTCAAATGAAAAGGTGGAAACTGAAATGGAAACTGTTAATGCAACCGTGAAATGCCTTAGAGCACTCAGGGCAGAGTTGCTGGAGAAACAGAAAAATGAAAGGTCTGATTATATGATTTATGCCCCCTATTCGAGGGACACTTCAAGACAACTATTGCATTTTCCGAATTTCCCGTCACTAAAATGTTTCATTTGCTCAGGTTACCTGCTTTTGCTGTGTGTGAAAACAACTTGACATCTGAAGTTGTAAAATCTCACGAGTTGGAGATCAGAACCCTTGCAAATCTATCATCCTTAGAGGTAAAGTCTTACGGTTTCTTTATTGTTTTCTGTATGTTTGCTGAGTTCTATGGGGCTTTGGTATAGGTTCTGTTGAAGGGAGAACATGCAGCCCCAGCTGGATCTGCAGTAGAGGCGGTGAATGAAAACCTCAAGGTTTATATCAAAATGGACGGAGCCATTAACACAGAAGCTGAACAAGAGAAAATCAGAAACAAGATTGATGAACTACAAAAGTAAGTCCTGTAACACGGTAATTGAATGTTTGAATAGCATGTTAATTTCCTGACATTTAATTTCTTGATTTATCAGACAAAAGGAGAAGTTGCAGAAGATGATGAGTTTATCTGGATACGAAGAGAAGGTCCCAGCAAATGTAAAAGAAGACAACGCTACAAAACTTGCAAAGATTCTCCAAGAATTCGATTTCTTTGAGAAGGAAAGTGCTCGTCTCGTTGCAGAAACATGCAATTCAGGAAAGAAGTGAGACAAAAAAGTCATATGAAACTATGTTTGATGTTATTGGGGACCGGTTTTTATATTGCAGCTATTTGATAAAGCACCAATTGTTGATTTGTTTTGGACAGATTAATACAAGTGAAACACCATTTGTTTTCGTCAAACGTTAGGATCACTTAAATTGTTCTTTATAATGGATCGCTTAGGGCGTAGGTGGTATAAACCGGGTCATTCCGGTGTGTACCCGAATGGCTCCGGAGATTTTTACTTATTTTGATTTAGTCCTAATTAAGCTGGATCAATTTTGAAGGGCAATACTTGTAATTTTTCTTTTTAAAAGCGTTAAGTGTCAAATGGGTCATATGTATCCAAAATGAAATATATGGGGCAGTAATTGATGAGAAACATATATGCGGGGCTGACTGAAATTGGGTTATTATATTGTAATCCTTTTATATATTAAAAGAGAAGAATTAAGGCCACGTGTCAAGCCCACAATTTTTTGAATTTTTTTTTTAATTTAAAAATCCTAACATCTTAAACCTATAACCAAACAGATTTGTGTTTTTTCAATGGATTATTATTATTATTGTAGCCACACATATTATTCTTAATAAAAAATTATTTAGAATTTTTAAAAAATAAATGACGAAAATTTTATTTAAAAATAGAATTTTCTAAAAAATACTCTTTTTAAAAAATTACGAAAATTTTATCCAAAAAATAGCTTCCTTTGAATTTTTTTTTGTTAGATATTATATTTACTTGATTATAAATATAAATAATTAGAAAAGATAAATTAAAATCTTTAACCAATCCAATTAAAGTAAATATTTTTTATAACAAAAGAAAATTATTTAGAATTTTAAAGAAAATGACGAAAATTTTTATCTAAATCTAGAATATAATTTTTCATAACAAATTAGAAAAGATAGATACAAATTTTTATATTTTTATATAAAAAATAACTTATGAAAATAAACAATATATTTTATCAAATATTTTCAATATATATTTAAAATATAAATACATATATTCCGAATATATTTTGTAATATATCTCAATTAGAAATATAATTTTAAAACATACATTTTACACGAAAAATATATTTTCGGTTGTTTAAACGTTAAGACAAATATATTTACTTTAAGATAAATGTAAAAATTAGAAAAAATAAATAAAATTTATTATTTCTCTAAGATTTAAATAAAAATAAAATTTTTAAAATAAACTTCAAATCAAGAGTATCGAATATTTTCAATATTATTCCTTTATTTAGAAATTT
>OVAU01002467.1:2439-12492 GCA_900406315.1 Biscutella laevigata subsp. laevigata
ATATAGCTGCAATGGAGGCGCTTTGTAACTAGTTCTGTTGAGTTTGGATGAATCTTAGGTCTTAAGTGGTTTTTGTGAAGACAATAATAATACTGGCTTCGGTCTCATGTCGAGTTTTTTTTTTTTTACGTCTAATATTATAACAAAACAACAAGGGAAGGATACATTGGTGAGATGCGTTGAGAAATACTAAGACGGCAGATATGAAATCCCCANTTTTTTTTTTACATCTTTTTCTCTTTTTAAAAAATTAAATAATTAAAGGTAATACGATTTCTTACCTTAATTTCTTCATTTCTTCTCAAAATTCTCATCATTTTTCAGAGAAGGGTGATTTACACGCGTTGTAGATTTGTAGATACAAGAAAAGAACTCATATGATAGTTTAAGTCTCCACTGCGTTGTCTCATCGGTTAAAATATTAAAATTTTCTATTTTGAGATAATGTTGATTTCACAAATAAATAGCACAGATGACATAATTTATCAAAGTGTAATAATTTATGTGTTTTGAAACTTTGTTGATTTAATGGAAATTCAGAAATTTTTAAAATAACATTTAAACTATAAATTTTAATAAATTATGTTTATTCAAGAATCGATAAAAATTGGAAAATTTTGAATAAATACATAAGTTTGTAGTTTAAGAAATTATGATTTTTTTGTTGAATAATTAGTAAACAAAAGTTGACCTAAATTTCATGTGTAAACCAATTATTAAAATTCCATTAAGAGGCGCCTAAAGGTATTGGGGACTAAAATTACGAGGCTGATTGGTAAAGGCCGTAGAAACTTTTACTTTTAAAATATATTTTTAAAGTCTAAAATTTGCCAATAATGACCGTGAGAAAATAACTCATAATCCCTATTTTTTTTCACAGTATCATTCTCTCTTATTTGTGTTACGTTCCTGTTTTTTTTGTAAGTCAATAGTACTTGGCTTTAATTTTTTTTATCGTTAAAATTTTAAAAGTCAAAGCCAAAAATATTTTAAATTTTTTAAAAGTCCATAGTTACTGTAAATTTTGTGACATAAATTTATTTATAATTATTTACGGTAAAAGTCCAAAGTTCTTAAAATATTTGTGACATAAATTTATGTATAATTATTTTTATTATATATAAAAACCAATTCAAACATTATATTTATTTTTCTCAATACAAGAATATTGAATTTTATCGTAAAAAATGAATTTGATTATCTTATTTTTCATAATATTGTTGAATTTTAGAAACAGAATAAATTCAACATCTTTAAGAGAAAATGTTAGATAAATTTGTTTCCTAACGTGTTTCAAAATAGTCATTAAGTTAAAAAAGATCAACATCTACAAACTTAAAAAATGAGTTGGATAATAATATCTCTGTGTCCAATTTGCCATCTCCTTTAATCCGAAAACTACTTAAATCAAATTTTCAAAATAATAGACACTCGTATTGCGAAATTGATTTTGAAATCACTATACGTTACCTATGACACAAGTAACCTTAGAAACTTAGGGTTTATAAAACCAAAAAACATAAAACAGATTATGCCAACCACACGGAGTCGAACGTTCAACAAAACCTACCACTGTTAATAAAAAGTCGTATCCACATATATCAGAACCAGCAAGAGAAGCGAGAGTTCACAGACACAGAAATAAAAAAAGATTTTTTTTTCTTTTTCTTTTTAAAAAATCACAAATGGTCATTTAGGTTAATTGGACATCACAAAGGAACATACTGATAAGCAGATATACCTGTAGCCGTTGCAGAGTAGTAGTTACCTGTAGCCAAAGCCAAGGTCTAGTTCATGGCCTATAGAGCCTTGACGATTAGGACCACCGGCTTGACCCATTGCCGGTATCTGCTTGGATGGGTCTATCCTCTGGTGAATCCCCAACATTGTCTGCAGTGAAGCTGGATGATCGCTTCTATTGACTTGAGACCCTGAAAAGCCACACAACAATAACGTTATGAGAGAAGCAGATAGGGCTGGGTAAATTATCCGGTTTTGGTGGATCCGAACCCCAACGACCAAATTAAGCTAGATCCAAAAAGATTATTTTCGGATATTTAGATTATTTTCATATTTTCGAGTAGTTTGGGTAATAAGTAACCGAATTAAATTAGATCCAAAAAGAATCGGTTCAACGAGGTTGATGTTCAAATACCCAAAACCCAACCGAAACAAAATCAAACCGGAAAATGTTAAAATACCCGAACGGTTCCTAAAATCTTATATTCAAATAGAGACCAAACCAAACCTGAACCAATTACCGAATGCTCAGGCCTAGAAGCAGACTCAAAATGAGTGAATAGAAAATGAATTTGGTTATCTGATGTTGTTATACCTGGTGGTGGCATACCATAGTTGGGTTGGTGATGGGCAAAGGGAAAGCCTTGTGACGGATCTGGCATTTGATTGTTTGCCCGAGGAGAGTGATGGTGTTGCGGACCACCACCAGGGAATCCTTGCATTAGTCGATGCTGTTGGAGATTGTCTTGCATATGCATCTTCTGCATCATGTGTGGAGGAAGCCGATCAAACTCAGGAAGTCCACTAGTTGTTGTATGATGAAAAGGTGGTCGATGAATCATGTTTCCTGGAAACCTATGATTTGGTGGAGTATCATGATGTTGAGTCATGATGCTTCCTGGTCTCATAAAATCAAGCTGAGGTTTAAGGTTAGCATGTCGAGAATCAAATGGATGGACATTCAAGTGTGAAGAAGGTTCGGTCACGTATTGTTGGGGATGATGGTGAAGAAAAGGACCATCTTGACCTCCCATTGCCGCTAGTTTGTCCGAAATGTTGAAAGCTACTTCAGGCTCTTGATTATGAGATCCCGGAAAAGACATGTATTTTTGTGGGCCTGCAGGTATGTTACCATCTTCTGGAAGGTCTAGTAGGCCTCCCGAGAGACCGTCAGGTCTGATTTGGTTTCTTTGGCTCAGTTCACCAATAGACTTCTCTGATCGAAGCGGGACCCCAGGAGGAGCATCAGAAACCATAGCTCTTCCAGAGACTGGTTCTCCAATTGACTGTAGTTCATTCATGAAGGCACTCCCAAACAGATTTTCAAGAGTCAAAGACTTCCCTGGATCTGCTTCTCCTGCGGTAGTTGGTTTCACAGATGGTGGTGGTCTACTCTCTATAAATGAACGTAGCTGTGTATCTTGATCTTTTGGGTCTGCACCTCTCTGTAACAAAGAAAGGAGGTGCTGCGAAGCCTGGTCATCAACAGATGTTTTCCGTTGTTTGGTGTTCTTCACTGAAGAAACATTCAAGTCATGGTCAACTGGCTGTGGAAGCGGTTGATAGCTTTCAGCGACTTCTGAGAGAATAGACTGCTCAAGGTCTTCACAAGTGAGAACAGGTGGAACAGCTGTTACTGATTTACTTGTGGAAGCGTTGCTTAACTGATCAGTGCTTTTAATGGCATGCACTTGAAAAGGAAAATCCATTGAAAGTTCACCCTTAGATTTTGTGTCAAAGGTTTGCAATTTATCTGCACCTTGAAGTAGTGACAGTAAGCCTCTTGGTGGCTTGCTGCTGGATAGGAGATCTTCGACTAGCTTGTTATCTGCACCAATAAAGAAGGGCTACTAGCTTCATGTCACTGTAAAGGCCACAATTCTAAGCATAACATTAAATAGGTTACCTTCTTCAAGAAATAGATGTGCAAACTTGGAGGAAGATTGAATCTGAGAGCTCCGTGTTTCTTCTACTTTTTCGACATTTTTCTACAACGATGTTGACAATAGTCAGGACAAACGAGATTCTTCAAATACCACAATGAAATATGTATATGCATGTAAATGAACATGTATAAACATGCGCGCACCATTTCATGACAAACGCACCATATCATGTCACAAACAAACAGTCATTTACTCAAGACAGAGAATTTAATTTTCTTTATTAACACATGGACTATTGTTTGCTTACTAGGAAAAAATACAGACTGTTATATATCATTTTTTCAAGATCAACAAAAAATATAGGAAAAAATCCTCAGGTACGACTATTAGAGGAAACACTTAATCAGAAAGAAAGATAAAACACCTGGACCAAAAATGATGTGCATACTGATAACAGATTCATGAGGATACATGAAATGAAGAGCTATCTTACGTCGTAGATGTTTGAAGTTTCAGCGGGAGCTAATTGAAATACATAGGAAAATACGCACCTTAGTAATATTAGAGGAGTCACCACTATTAAAATTTATAGCAGTGTCAAATAGCTTATCCAAAATTGATGGCTCATCTGGAACCTCCAAGCTTTTCTTCTTGTCCAACATAATTGTAGCTTGCTCACTTTTTCTAGGATATCCGTGAGTTTCAGTAGGATTTGAGATGGAGGAAAGCTTTTCAAAACTTTTTTCCTTATTAACTGTATCTGTAGATATTCCTAGAAGTGAAGAGATATTAAGAGCCTGTTCATTCGCATCAGAAGAGGAGACACGAACATCTTCACTTTTAGCAAGCATCTCCCTTGAGCCTATCTTAATTCCCGATGCTTTTTCTTCATTATTAATATTCACCATATTAATGCCTTTGGAATTTAAAGGATTACGCTCATGGGATGAATTTTCAATCTGCAAATGGTATGATAACCAGTAAATAATTAAGAGATGCGACCAAAGATAGTGCATGGACTAATAAAATGTTTGCATATCAAAGTACTAATCTCTGGTCCTTAGGGGGAATGCAACTATTTATAGTTTTGCTCTTGTCCGGAATGAAAGTAATAAAATAATAATATATCTGTTCTTCCATTCCTTTACTCTGCACGACTTACCCTCTATAAGATAGAATTCACAAAGTATGTTCAAAGCTTGTCAGTTCTTAGAACTAGGCATGAGCTTTTTCTTTGACTTCACTGTCAAGAATTGCTGAGAATTTTTCTATCAGGACTTGGATAATTCTAGTTACACATTCCCCTCTCCCACTACTTATACAAAATAATCTCTTCTAACGTTTTGCATCCTTTAAATGTGTTAGAAGATTCCATATTACCATAGAGGACCCTGCAGTTTAATTCTCCTTCAGGGATTTCGCTAGACTTGGGACATTTAAAATCAATATGCACATAAAAATGAAAAATTCATGGACCACAGATATTATGTCTGGTTGAGCATCTCAGAAAGATAGCAACTTACTTGAGGTTTTTCCCCTTGCTTTCTCTCCAAAACTGTGCTTGCAAAACCAGGAGGTACAAGCGGTCTGGGTGCATTACTTTGAGAAGGAATATTAGAACCAGGAATTGTTGGAGCGTAATGGACTTCATCACTTCTATTGGGACGCCCTTTTTCATCTTTGGACTCCCCAAGAAGTTCAGTAAAATCAAAGTCATTTTTACGCAAGTCTGGGTTTAGTTTTTGCCTCTCTTGGAATGCTTTCTGATGTTCCTTCCTCAACAACTCAAAAGAAGCTGACGGAGAGTTGAGAATGTCAATTAATGATTGACAGAAATAAGAAATGCATGAATAGACTGAACTATCAGAGGTTCACAAACTCGCAGAAGCTAGGTTTAGGACAGTTAAAAAGTCAATAGATCTCATGTACCTCTTCTTTTTCTTTCTTCTTCTGCTCTGTCTTCACTTGTAGAGTCAGAAGAACCAAATGTTTCATCATTGAATGAGTCTCTAGCGTCACGTCGAATGTAAGGTGCCGCCTACAAACGTACAGGAGAGGTTTACGATTCTGTCTCGTTAACTAATTGGGATTTATTCAGGTACACCTCACAAAAGAGCTGATGATCCCAGCTATGTGGTGGAGCAGAATTCAACAATCAATAGTACAAGAGGCGATTCAAGATGACTACAGAATACAAGTAGGTACTTAACCTTGTATGGTCGAGGTGGTTGGTAAGGTTCATTGCTTCTAGGGGGATGGTAAGGTTCATTGCTTCTACGCAGCTGATAAGAGTCGTTAGATTGAGGTCTGGTGCCAGATGTTCCCGCACCAGATCCAGAAGACTTAGGGAAAGAACCTTTTCCCAGAAGTCCATCATGCTCAGGTGCTTGCCAAGGCCTCCGAGATGGCATACCAGACCGCCTTCCAGACTCTACTAACAAAATACACAGTTCAGTACCATACCTAAAGTCCAGATTTTTTCTCTATGGTCTTCTCTTCAAGTTCACTAGACAAGCAATGTTCATGCCATTCACTTCGAAAAAATGGGGTAGTCTACACATACAGATATTGACAGCAAGCTGGATAGAGTTGTAAATTATAATAAATAACACTTTTACTCAGGTACTATTCAGAGTGCTAGGGGACATCGAGGTACTATTCAGAGTGCTAGTCCACCTCATAGTAACGTCATCATACAACATAAACAGAATAGAGTACTAGTAAGCCATGTTACCTGAGTCCCGGTCTGACTGTGAATCACTATCTTTATCGCTCCATCCACCTGAGCGCCCTTCCCATCTTCCATGGCCGCTTCGAGAGTTACTACCAAATTCACCCCTGGTGGGAGGCGATGAACTATAGTCATTACGCCTCAACCCATGAGGCGAAAAATCACCCGAAATTCTCACTCGCTCAGGTGAAGGATCTTCAGCGTTACTGCCAAATAAAGAATGTACAGATCAAGAGATCAGACTCGAAAACCAGATAGTTTAGTAGATAAGAAGACTACATGATCAAATACACAGCTATCCATTTCCTAGAAATGCAAACAAAAAAAGCAATATACGACGGAGTCTCACAGAAACAGTGATCCAATAAATTCACTGGGCAGATTCGGCAGCTTCTTGCAAACGTCTTTATCGCTCAAGGATAAGAGAAACTTTCTCGTGTATGAAATTCTTGGTTTCCTGATTCAAGGAGAAAAACGATAATAACTGTGGCTGATGAAAAGGAAAGTAAAGACATGAGTGGAAAAACAGATCAACATACTTTTTGGACTCATCAAGTTGATCCATAGCAAATTGTTGTTCATTTGATATACTCATTATACAAGCAGGTGATGCACAATATCTCAGCTGATTGAGGCCAAGTTAGCACCACAATCTGTTCTCAACGCCTAATCAAATTACTCTATAGTAGTTGTTTATGGCAAATACCCCAAATCGCAAATCTTCTTACAATTCGATATAACAGCGCCTACAATATTCTCGGCTCACTCAAGTAACCACCAATAGTAGCTAATTCAAACGTAACAGATGATTCCAACTTAAAAACGGATACCACGATTCACCACTAGCCCTTTCATCATCAGGTCGTCACGATCTAGCTCAATGTACAGTAAGATTCAGAGACGGATCAACTAAGTTTTCTTTCTAAGATGTTCGCCCAGAACTGAGATACTACAGCTAAAAAACTAGCTCATCCTAAAGTCAGAAGCCTAATCTCGCATCGGATTGTAAAGAACCCCCAATTCTCACCCAGACAAATCAAAATTTAGAAGCAAACCCCCTCAAATCGTGATACAATGGAACGAATGATAGTTTCCTGCACTAATCTAAGGTCTCAACAGCTAGGGTTTTTAACGCAACGAGAGAATTACAAAGATTCCAGAATCCATCTGAAAAGATAAATAGCAAAAACAAAAGAAACGGATTCCAGAAAGAAAATGAACGGAGATAACAAGCTGCAGAAAGAAAATTTCGGTTCGTGCTGTGTTTTGATCGATTGACGAGAAAGAGAGATCGAAAAGAAAACGAAGTCTACAAGAAGAGAAAGAGAGAGAAGGAGCAAAATTTCTCAGAGAGGTAAATTGAAAACCCACGCGCCTACTTTTCACGTATTTTCACGCGCTAAATGCTTCAAACTTGTATAATTACACATCCCTATTGATGTTACTACCAAATTAACTTATTTTAGTGTTAATCATGAGAGTAAAACATTACAAAGGGGGTTTTCTGGACAAGAAGACAATACATACAAAAGAAGAAATCAAAGAGAGATCTCTTCTTCAATGGCAGGTACGTTCATCTCTTTCCCTTGCCTTTTCCTTTAGCATCAAAATGACGAGACTTTAGTTTCTTTTTCCGCACCACCGCACCAACGTTGCCACCACCTCCTTCCCTGAAAGGCATTCCCATCAAAGCCAATAGTTTCTGTCCTNTGAGACGTTAGTTTCTTTTTCCGCACCACCGCACCAACGTTGCCACCACCTCCATCCCTGAAAGGCATTCCCATCAAAGCCAATAGTTTCTGTCCTTCTTGATCAGTTTTAGCCGTCGTGCTGATGCATACATCCATTCCTCTCGTTTTTCCAATGGCATCAAATCTGATATAGTTAATCAACATAGAGTTCAGTTGCTCGGTTGTAATCTCAATGGACCAATGCATAAGAAGTTTCATGCACTTGTCGGTAGATTTTCTTTGAGGGTAGATACCAGGGGTGCGATATGGTTTGGTTTATCGAACTACCTGATTTCAGGGAAAACACCTTGGTCTTTAACACCAATGCTGTAGTTTCCATTACCATCAAAGCTACTTGGACTCACTCCTTGGAAATCTCGAGTTCTCGGAAGGGCTAAGTTAATAAGACGATCCAAGAACGAGGACATTACCTGTCACAAATGTATAACTCAATAGGAAACTTTGATTTAGTCAAAGATTCAAGAATTAGTAAGAGGAAAGTGCTCACATCTCCTCTGAGAGTAACTGCAATCCCAAGTGGTTGATCTTCTCTGATCTTGAAAGTGGCAATGGAAGCTCTAGCTCGTGTCTTCACAGGTTTATGTCCTGTAATAAGTGCCATATCTCTCATTGCAGCATCCAAACCTTTGTCGTTCTGGGCTGCATCTCCAATACCACAATTCACTACAATCTTTTGAACCTGGTAGAGAAGATGCCCCAGCAGATGCATGAGATTTGATTAATGACAAATTCACATTTGAAATTACACTTCAAAACAGCATACTGATAGATCTGGTGATTTCGGTTAAATCGATTCGGGTAGTTTGTTAAATTGGTTATTTCGGTTTAAAAGAATTTCACCAAATAGAAAACGATTCAGTTCTCGGGTTTTTAAAATCCTACCGAAATTAATCAAATTTTTTGTTTAACCGCATAATTTTGGATTGATTCAGATTTCGGATTATTCGATTCGGTTATTTTACGTTAGTTCAGGTAATTTAGATTTTTTTTTTTCAGTGTAATTTCGATTTTTATTAAAAAAAAGAAATCTCGGTTAACTGACCGTTCGGCAAGTCAAATCAAATCGGACTCATTTCAATTTTAGGTTATTGATCGATAACCAAAACCGAACCGAGAGTCGAAAATCTCCCTTTGGTTCGATTCGGACAAATCAATTCAGTTAGAAATAGCAGGGCTAAACATACGACTATTGTCTTCCAGAGAAAATGTGATCAGACTTGAGCTTGAAGTAACATTTAATCAGAAATCTCTCAACAAGTACAATACCCTAAACCCTACATTCCCCGAAAAATCCTAATCCATCAAGAATTAAACTTTACCAATAGCAACAGAACAAAAACTACGTAAGGATTTAGGGGTTACCTGGTGAATATTAATGTACTTGAACTCCTCTTTGAGCGCAGGAATAATTCTCTCGAGGTAAGCGGTTTTGAGCCGCTGGGTTTTCTCCGCTTCAGATTTCTCGACCAGCACAGTTCCGGACGCCGAGGCTTTCACCACGTTTTTGAATGGCGGAAAGAGCATCCGAGCTGAGGATGGAGCTGAAAGTGAGGGAAAACGACTGTTAAACGAAGAAGCAGAAGACTGAAGAAGCGAAGGACACGCCATGGTCGAGGCTCCAAGTGGATAAAGTTGCAGCAGAAGAAGTGAGCTCTCTGCGTCGTTATGGTGAATTCGAATGGCACCTTTGTAATTCTTTCGACATATAGTTTGAGGATAAGTATTTTCTCATTTAGCCCTCTGAAAACATAATATTTTCGTTAAGGCAGCCCATTATTTATAATTATTTGCATATAATATCAATAGGTTTGTACTTCTATAATTTTAAAATGAACTTTTTATTTAGTGCGATTAGGCCTGTGAAATTGAAAAAACAAATTCGAACCAAATTTTAATTCTCGGTTCAATTTTAGTTTTGAGTAATTAACCGATCGGAAACAAAATC
>OVAU01002468.1:0-12491 GCA_900406315.1 Biscutella laevigata subsp. laevigata
TTCTTAACTATGTAATTGGCCAAGAGATTGTGTGGTTGCATAATTAGGAAAGAGGTTTTCATCACGAGAGTGAACTAGCCTAGGATTGATATTCTTAGACATAAGACAAACTGAATTGTGAAATTGAACATCATTAGTAAATTAATTGACTGCNATTGACTGCACTGGTATATATGCTTGCTTTATTTCCTGAATTTACATTTATTCGATATCGTTGACTTTTTGGTTGACTTTTATATTTTTCTTTCTTTTAGTTATTTTATTTGCTTAGGATTGTTAGTGACAAACAAATTCCTATTTGACTTAGACTAGATAAATTCTCCATAGTTCTAGTACGTGATTCACTCCCAGATTGGTTCGACAATTCTAAACCCTCCACTATACTACATTGAAAAGTAGATTTACTAAACAATAGTAAAACCTTTCTTATCAGACTTGAGAACAAATCAGGTTCTTAAACTTGGAAATAGACATGAGAATCTCTATGTGTTGGAGAATCCATGCTTCATGGTATTCTACTCCACCAGACAAGTTGCAGCGCCTGATGAAGTGTGGCATCGACGTCTTGGACATCCAAGCACAAAGACATTGAATCTTGAATCTTCTATCCTCAAAGAGAGCTATTGCAGTGAATAAAGTCTCTTCCAAGTTGTGCGAGTCTTGTCAACTTGGAAAGGGTTCTAGACTCCCTTTTGTCAGTTCTATTTTTGTAGCCAAAAGGCCCTTAGAACGTATACACTGTGACTTATGGGGACCTTCTCCAGTCACTTCGTGTCAAGGGTTTCGTTTTTCTGTTGTGTTTATTGATTCCTTCTCAAGATACTGTTGGTTTTATTCTCTAAAGAAGAAATCATATTTCTACAACATCTTTGTTTAGTTTCAAAATCTTGTTGAGAATCATTTTAGCACTAAAATACAGATGTTTCAGTGTACTGGACGAAAGCCTTTTTCACTGCAAGCTTCCATAGCAATCTGCTACCAACTACTGCATTACCAGAAAGGAAGAGTCCCTTTCAATCTCTGTTTAATCAAGAACCTGATTATTCATCTCTTCGAGTTTTTGGTTGTGCATGTTACCATTATCTCCGACCATATGCTGCAAACAAACTGGATCCTAAGTCTTTGCAGTGTGTGTTCTTGGGCTACAGTGATAAATACAAGGGATATAGATGCATGTATCCTCCCAATGGTCGTGTTTACATCACCAGACACGCTCTATTTGATGAGGAATGTTATTCTTTTGCAGACAAGTACTCACAGTTTCAAACATTTGGGTCAACGCCTCTTTTATTAGCCTGGCAGTTGAGCTTTGCTTCCTCAACATATTATACTGCACCTGTGGTAAACACCGAAGAAGAATTGCCACATCCTAAGCCTGCAACGGCTGCAATATTATCTGTGTCATCCCCTGTGGCATCCCCAATGTTATCTATGATTGAGGGGGAGTCTTCTGCATCAATAGCTGATGCTTTGTCTCCTAATCTCAGTGATGATGATCATGTTTCTGCAGTAGTTGACTCTCCTGTTCAGCAGAGCTCTGCAACGACGAATGTTCCAGGCTGAGCTCTGATGCACTCTATGATAACCAGAGCAAGACTGGAAATTTCAAAACCAAACAAAAGGTATGCTCTTCTGGCTATTCGGTCTACTCCTGAAGAGCCTAAGACAGTCTCAGCTGCTCTGAAACATCAAGGTTGGAAAGCAGCCATGGTTGAAGAAATTGAGACACTGAAGGAAATAAACACATATACTCTGGTTATTTACAGGCCAGACATGAACATTCTTGGATGTAAATGGGTATTCAGAACGAAGCTATTTGCAAATGGTGATCTTGACAAGCTACGAGCCCGTTTGGTAGCTAAGGGCTACGATCAAGCTGAAGGCATAAACTATCTGGAAACTTATAGTCCAGTGGTTAAAACAACTACTGTAAGAACTGTGCTACACTTGGCTCCTATCTCTAAGTGGACTATCGAACAACTTGATGTCAAAAATGCTTTTCTACATGGTGCTTTAATTGAGACAGTGTATATGCATCAGCCTCTTGGTTTCATTAATCCAACTAAGTCAGCTCATGTTTTTCTTCTTCAAAAGGCTATGTATGGCTTGAAGCAAGCTCCAAGGGAATGGTTTAACAAGTTTAGTACTTTTTTGCTAAACTTTGGTTTCAAGTGTACTACTTCAGATCCTTCTCTGTTTACATATCACTGCAATGGCAAGGTTTTACTGCTTCTGCTTTATGTAGATGATATGATTATAACTGGTAATGATGATCAGTTACTTGAAAGTCTGATTCAAGAGATGAAAAACAGTTTCAAGATGAAAGATTTGGGTCGATTACATTGTTTCTTGGGTATACAAGCTCATTTTAATGACTCTGGTTTGTTCCTAAATCAAGAAAAGTATGCTGAAGACTTGTTACAGATAGTTGGCATGACGAAGTGTGCTTCTGTTTCAACTCCCTTGCCACAACAATTGGATCGTGTTCCACACCAAGATAAACTGTTTTCAGACCCAACATACTTCCGTTCTCTTGTTGGTAAACTCCAGTACTTGACTCTAACTCGTCCTGATCTTCAGTTTTCAGTTAACTATGTGTGTCAAAAGATGCATGCACCAACAAAGTCCGATTTCAATCTTCTCAAGAGAATCTTGAGATACATTCGTGGCACAACAAAGTTTGGTATTCAGTTCATCCCTGATACATATAACACATTGCGAGCCTATAATGACAATGATTGGGCAAACTGCAAGGATACAAGAAGATCAACTGGAGGTTTCTGTACGTTTCTTGGCTCCAACATTATCTCTTGGTCAGCACAGAAGCAGCCTACGGTCTCTCGAAGCTCCACTGAGGCTGAGTACATAACCTTATCCACAACTGCTTCAGAAATAAAATGGCTTGAGTCTCTACTTGAAGAAATTGGCATTCTTTCTACTCAACCTCCTGGGTTACTGTGATAATCTCTCTGTTGTATACTTATCAGCAAATCCAACTCTTCACAAGCGCTCTAAACACTTCGATGTGGATTTTCACTTTGTCAGAGAAAGAGTGGCAATGAAGAAACTGGTGGTTCAACATGTCTCTTCTGCTTATCAATTAGCAAACATCTTTACGAAGTCTCTGTCCTTCCAAGCCTTTGATGATCTTCGGTTCAACTTTGGTGTGTACCTCTGTCCCACACAGAGTTTGAGGGGGAGTGTAGACAGACAAGAGAAACTTCTCGCCCAAACAGAGGCTTCGACTATACTCTCAAAGGAGAAGACTCTGCCTCTCTCAGAAGGTTTCAAGTCTCCAGCTCACACTAAAATCCAAACTCTCCAAAAGGTTACACCGACTGCAAAGGAGGCTCATACGAAGCAATTCATGATCACAATGCATAACAGATTTGATGCTCTTTGCACCTGAAATTATCTACAGCTGTCACTCTCTCTTAACCTAGCTAGAGATCTATAAAAGACAGTCTTATGTAATCGTTGTTAATCAAATAATGAAAGCAATATTTCAGTGAACTTCTTTCTCAAGTTTTCTTTAAGTCTTCAGATACTATTGGAGATGAAACATTTATAAATCTTTGTGGGTTTTTTTGTTAAGACCAAACGTTTAGGTTTATTCGATTTTTTCCTAACAATTGAAAAGGGGTTTACCTGAAGTTGAGAAGAAGATTGTTTTAGTGGAGGAAATAAAAGCTGATGTGTCAAAATTATGTATGTTGATGTGTCACAAGGAGGATGTTTGGCTTTTGTCATCTATATTATAAAGTAAGATTTTGTTTCTAAGAGTGTGACATCTGTCCACCTACCATTAATTGATAAAACTTAATTATAGTATTAAACTAAATAAATTAAAATAATTTCAGAAAATGTATTAAATTTCATTAATTCTATATAAAATTGTTAGGTCTCATTAATTCTATTCAAACTAATTAATTATATTTAAAACTCATGACCACTGATTCTTCACAATATGTAACATACATCTTCAAACCTTCTATTCAAAATTATATTTAATTGCATTTAAAGCTCCCAATTATTAGTTTCAAATTCAAAATGTAACCTAAGTCTTTCAAATGACCATTAATTCTATTTAAAACTCATGACCACTAATCTTTCACAATATGTAACATATATCTTCAAATCTTCTATTCAAAATTATATTTAGTTATATTTAAATTCACAATTATTAATTTATAAACCAATATGTAACATAAATCCTTAAAACCTCTATTCAAAATTTTTGGTAATTAGAATTAAGTTTAATAAATAAAAAGTAAATTGATAAATAATACACATAACCATTACTTTTCATACAATATGTAACATGTGTCGTTAAAGCTTGCATTTAAAATTCTAATTTATTATATTTATTATTCATAATTATTAATTTGAAACATTTTTCCCCAATATGTAACCTACATATTTAAAGCTTCTTTTATGTTACACTTATATATATATTCCTATATAAATTCATGAAATCATTACTAATTTTTTCATAAAAAATAACTCTCACAAAATATTATGGCATCAACAAAANTTACTCGGGTTTGTTTGAATGGGGAGACAAGATTTCTAAAGACTTTCGTAAAAGGTACAATTACGAAATTAATGTTTTTTAAATGTCCACCTGACTTATTTGTATTAATACAAGCCATATATAATTACAATGCAGTTTATAATAACTCTCTTAACCTTACAAATATGAATGGAAATATTGAGTAAACCCCAACCGATATTAAGAGTATTGGAGAAATATTAGCTATGTCAATGAGCAAGTGGATGATCTTCAAAAGGTACTAATCCTTATTTTAGTGATTTTATTGGTGTAATTACTCTCTCATTATTTTTGAGTCTCCTAAAGTTCATCATTTATTATAGGAGAAAACGTTTTGGTGTAAGACAAAAGCGATAGATGTGATATTAAGTAATGGGTGGTTTTATATTGTATGCACTTCTTCGAAGAAAAAATGATTGAAATTGGGGATATAATAAGTTGTGAATTTTTGCCAAGCAGATCGAGTTGTCGGAGTACTTCGGTATGCACACATTTACCTATGTTTATTCAAAAAAAATTATTTTAACTATCTTTTTCTCCTCTAATAGGTATCATATTGAAGTTATTGTTGAAGATGATTGTGATACTATCACATTTGTTATTTTTTGATCAAGTTGCTGAAAATTTTAAAAGTATTGCATCTCTCCTAGCAGCAAATAATGTAAGAATCTATAATTTAAAAGCTACTAATATTTCTTTCTCATATCTATGTAATTAACTTTTAATGAAATATGATATATCTCAGAATAGTGACAATGCAAGCATGGTCCTCCAAGTTCTTCAAGATTTATTTGGGAGGGTTTTATAATCAATGTGAAAATTTACAAGTATAATTCACGGCTAAACACCAAAGTTTCTCGGTTCTTGAAATAGTTTTGCCTCCAACAACAAATAAGATATGGTTTCTATTGATAGTATTTATCATTTCATTAATTTAAATTTTATTATATACTTAATTTATACCATTATTTCTGTTTTTATGATAAAACGTAAGCTATGTGAGTCCAGTAAAAATAAAATGGAAAATCAATCTCCTCCTGAAAATCAATACCTGACGAGATTACAAACAGCTACGTGAAATTTGAACTCTAATTTTTTTTCCTAATATAAGATAATAAAATATATTCTCTAGGAATCTAATGTGTCTTAATTCATTTTCAATAGGAAACGAAAGACACAAGTTATACTCGAAGAATTTGAAGCAAAAACATAGTGCGTCTCAATAGTTTCATATTGGGGCACAACTTTTTTCACCATGCATTTTATTTTTTTCATTTGTTTCATGTTATGCATATTAATTTCTATAATATTTTTCCCCAATTTATTTGCTCTAATGTAGTTTCATGTTACAAATTAAAATTTTATTTTAGTCCAAATTTTATGGAGATAATTGATACATTAAATAAACAATTTTAAGTAGATTTTAAATATATATATCTATATTATAAAGTAAGATTTTTCTTCTTAGAGCTTGACATTTATCAACCTCTGATTGGTTGCTAAAACTTATTATAGAATTAAATTAAATAAAATACAAATAATTTTTAAAATATTTTAGGTCTCATTAATTCTATTTAAAACTCATGACCACTAATTCTTCACAATATGTAACATACACCTTCAAATCTTCTGTTCACAATTATAATTGTATTTAAAACTGCCAATTATTAGTTTCAAAACCAAAATATAACATAAGTCTTTTAAATGACCTTTAAATAACCATTAATTCTATTTAAACTCATCAATTATATTCAAAACTCATTACCACTAATTCTTCACAATATGTAACATATATCTTCAAATCTCCTATTCAAAATTATATTTAATTATATTTAAAGCTCACAATTATTAGTTTCAAAACCAAAATGTAACATAAGTCTTCAAATGACCATTAATTCTATTTAAAACACATTAATTCTATTTAAAACTCATGACCACTAATTCTTCACAATATGTAACATACATCTGAAAAACTTCTATTCAAATTTATATTTAATTATATTTAATTCTCACAATTATTAATTTATAAACCTATATGTAACATAAGTCTTTAAAGACTCTATTAAAATGTTTTGGTGGTAAAATTAGGTTTAAAAATTAAAAAAAAAACTTAATAAATAATACACATAACCATAAAATTTTATGTTA
This sequence comes from Biscutella laevigata subsp. laevigata, assembly GCA_900406315.1. Taxonomy (NCBI): domain Eukaryota; kingdom Viridiplantae; phylum Streptophyta; class Magnoliopsida; order Brassicales; family Brassicaceae; genus Biscutella; species Biscutella laevigata. The sequence continues at coordinate 6,701 of OVAU01002468.1, forward strand.
GAATTAAATAAATAAATTAAAAGTAATTTTTGAAGATTTATTAAGTCTAATTAATTATATTTTAAACTCATGACCATTAATTTTCCCTAATATGTAACATACATCTTTGAAGGTTCCATAAAAAATCGTAATTTATTATATTTAAAGCTCACAATTATTAATTTCAAACCAATATGTAACATAAGTCTTTAAAACATCTATTTAAAATTCAAATTAATTAGAATTATTGGTTAACTTTAAAGTTTGAAACATAAACATAAATACATTTTAGTCTTAAAATATCATCTCATCTAACTTTAAGTAAGCTTTTTGTTGGAGATTGATATGAGAGTGACATGTGTTCTATTCCCATGAACATATATTTTTATTTTCATTTATTTAGTTTTCCTCAAATTCGTGTATTGTTGCTCTTGCTAAACAATTACTAATTACGATAACATGTTTGAATATTTAAAATATAAATTTAGTATGTAACATAAATCCCTAAAACTTAAATTTTCAAAATTTGAATTAATTGTTTTTAAAACTCATAATTTCTAGAAATTTATACTCAAAGCAAATTATCGAGTGTATTTTTATCATTTAAAATTGATTAATAATAGATTTTAACAGAAATATTTGATCGATTGATTAAAATTTATCGAGTATATTTTTTACTATCTCGCGCGTGTTTCCCTTGTTATATAATAGATGAAAAGATTGTTCCTTTCCAAATAGAGTAATTATGTTTTACCTGCCATGCAAAGCAAACATTTCAAGTTCGTATAATCAATAAACATTTTTGGTTTTTTTTTCTTTTACATTTTTAATAGGGGTGGACAAATTAACCAAAAGTGAAAACCCAAATTAAAACTGATAAAAAAAAGATAAAATCCAAACTGAAACCGAAAAAAAATCAGAATGGTTAGTAAATTTCACTCTCTAAATAACTGGAACCGGACTCGAAATGAACCGAAAAATAATAGATATCCAAAATATCCGAACATAAGCCTATATATTAAATATTTATTAGTATTCTTTAGTATTTTAAAATATTTGAGATATTTTTAATGTTTAATATTATTTTATATATATAATACTTTTTAATATTTTATTTCCAATTTATGTTTTATTTATGAGAAGAATTTGAATATTTATTACACTTTAAAAATTTTAATACTATATTTTAATTTTTAAAATTAATTTATATATATATACACACACACACACATATATATATATATATACATATATATATATATAATATTTTTGGATATCTAAACCCGAACTCGCTTACATTCGAACCAAACCCGCTTACATTCGAACCGAACCCGTTTACATTCGAACCAAACCCGTTTACATTCGAACCAAACCCGACCTGAAAATAAAAACTAACCGAATATACATATTCAACAGATATGTCTACAAATCTCGGAAATATGATGGCCAACCGAAATTAAGTTCGGGATAGAAGAAAATATGATCAACTAAAAGCGGATTTGGTGGAACATCTATGACAAAAATTCGGAACTGATGAATATGTTTTTATATGTTTTCAATGATTTAATGTTATATTAGTAATGTGTTTAATATTAATATATAATTAATTTTTGTTAAGAACCCTAATGAATATATAATTAGGTTAGAGGTTCTTAATGATTGAGATTTCTAAAATTATTATTAAGATATTATTAAGAACTCTAGATTAAGATGCATTGATGTAGAATGCAGGCAATAGCAAATAGTCAACTGACTGAACCAGAGAAATCATTAGTTTTATTGGTACTTTTATTTTCGTTTCTCATAACAATTACAACAAGAAGAATTCATCTTTAATTAACAGATAAACAAAAAGTTGAAAAAGCAGCGAAGGCGTAAAGCTAGCTGGTTCGCCGAGCGATGCATAAGATTGTAGATTCTTTCACACGATGAGTTGAAGGACATCACGCGCGAGTCTAAGGACATCAAGCGCGACCATCATCGTCTTGCTTCTCTCGTTCCGTATCTTCCTTTCATTAGAGAGAATTTTTGCAAACCTGCATGAACAATTAAAATTAATATTTCAAACGATGAGAATAATTGCGAATTTGCTAAAAAGCAACAAGATTATTGAAGACTTTTAAAATCACCATTTGAGTTCTTGATCATTAGTAGCACTTCTTTCAATAGGTTCATATACTTTAGTGTCGAGGTTCATACGCACGACATTGCTTTCCAGTAATTTCTCCCCAATCATAACTAGATTCTCTAAGTTAGACTTGTTCGAATTATCCATAGAGACTTCACCTTCTTTTAAAGTATCAACCTGAGATATATTTAACACATATCGAAACCATACAATTACGTATATAAAATGTTAGTATAGCTCTTACGTCGATTCTGAGGTACATATCCTCGGATTTTAGGGATTGAAACAGAACAGTGTTGTGATACTGAACCATGTCCCGGCTTGATTGCAAGATAACATCTAATATCGGATTGGTTTTATGTTTGAAGTTGTATGCCCAATTCTTAAGTCCCCATTTTGCAGTTTCTTCGGCGGAGTAGTGTTTTTCCTTTTGTGCCGATCCTGTCCCTAAAGATATCACTAGAAACTTGTAGTAGTAACTCAACGCCTTGAGCCCATCCATATCAGGATTTTTCAACACAGTCTGCCTAGACACAGCGGTCATGGCTACCAGAGTCTACAAAACAACCAAACAAAACAAAAAGACAAGAATATTTTGTTGATATTATCAGTATAATTTGAAGTTCGAGGAATGATATGATCATGTGTGTGTGTGTGTGTGTGTTTTACGGGGTTGTTAGCGGTAACACCACCGTCTACAAGGTTAAATCTTCTAATTATCTCTCCATGATCATCTGTTTTGGTGAAGTGATAAGGAGGAAAGTAAGTGGGAGCAGCTGATGTGCCGATACATATGTCTGATAACTTGACGTTCAAGCTAGGGTCATGCAACGCCTTGAACAACACGTAAGAAACTGTTAAGAATTGATCTACAAGAAACAAGAGGTGATTAAGATTTCAGTCGAACCTGGTAAGAGGAGAAGATGGTTTGTTTAAGTTCCTCGATGTCGAAAGTAGGTATTACAACGTTTGTGAGTGTGTCGCCGACTCTTGACTCTCCAAGAACCTCGTTTAACTTGTTTCGTAGATATCTTCCATTGTACTTTGGACCAACAAGATTCTTTAAACTCGACGGTATCCAGCTTCTGTAGTATTTTTTGTACGTTTACAAACAAAAATGTCAAGAACAATATCGACAAATAAGTCAAAAATTTATGGATCAATCGGATCCAACTTATTAATCATAGTTAAGTATCTGATGGATTAGTTTTTCAAATGGATTGAATTACAATGGATTTTTTTTTTTTTGTATTTATATTTATTATCATATTATTATCAATATACCATAAAAATCATTATGAATTCATCATTACCATCTAATAAACATTCATAATTCTTATATCATACTCCAAAATATTATTATTTACTAAAACAAAATCTCAGAACATTTCCATAAAAACTAGATTTTACTATTTTCGTAAAGGATGATAGTTCACAAATTTCTATCGATTTTTTAATGGTCTTATTTCTTTTCTCATTCAGATGGAGCGCTCAAATATTATTCTTTTACCATTTTATTATTTGCATCTCGATATTGCATCTACACGTTAAGATGCTAGATATTTGAAATAGTATAAAATGTAAAGCTTAGATGTTGCATCTATCTCAAATTTTTTGGAATCAAGTTCTCAAAGAAAACACAAAATCCAAGTTTCTGGAAAAACGAGGATTCCCGGTTGTTTAGAAAAAATGTCGAATATTGTATTCGGGAAAAAAAAGAAATTACGGTTTTTCATTAAAAATGTGGAATTCTGGGTTTTTTTTTTTAAAAAACTACAAAATCCCAGATTTTTAGGATAAACGCAAAATCTCGCAAAATTCCTAGGTTTTTCGGGAAAACTCAGAATCCTAGTATATTTCGAGAAAAATGTGAATTCCGGTATTTCAAGAAAAGCAACGAATCCCAGTGTTTTGGAAAAAAATGCGGAATCTCGATTTCTCAGGAAAAACGTGGAATCCCAGATTTTCTGAGAAAGCGGAATCTCGGATTTTCCGAAAAACACAGAATCTCAGTTTTTCCTTAACTGATATTTTCTAACATAACTCCTTTACTTTTGAACTAACAAATTTAACCCAATAATTTTTAGACAATATATTAAACAAGTAAGGGATATCCAATTCTAGATCTAGATCAAGGCGTACCCATAACACCAAGGCGTACCCACGTAGCCACCAAAGTGTGGTTCAAAATATGTTTTGGATCCATATCTATAATACATATTCTAGATTTGGAACAAGACGCACCCACTGTAGTAAGATATACCCGTGTATCCACAAAATTGTAACTCATAATGTAATCTAGATCTAGATCTAGAATACATCTTCTGGATATGGATTTTCAAGGTGTAAAGATTCTTTTAACGTCTCTTTTATTTTAAGGACAAGTTTTTATTTTTTCTTCTAATTATGTATTTTTATTTTATACTCTGTTATTGTATATTCTAATTTTATATATGTATTATAGTTGTGTTTTAAAATTTAGTTATTTTAATATGATATGTAATTTTTCAAATTTGAAGAACTACGATTCACTTTTTATTGTTAAAAAGGAATATAAAGAAATATTGGAGATGATTTTGCTCTAAATATAGAAAATAAAAGAGAAAACAAAGGACCCATGCTCTTACTTATATAAGAGGTACGACTTTCTTTTGATTATATAATAATAAGTACTTACCGTCCAATTTTTTTTTTTTCCTTTTTAATATATTCCCAAATATATATATATATATATTATATTTGTGGTAATGTTGAAATAATTTTAATTTTTGTATTTGTAAAAAAAAATTAACAGTATTTTCAGAATACTAACAAATTTTCTATCACAAAACAATACTGTTGTGATTTCAATCTTTGAAAAATTAAAATATAATTTTCTTACCCGGGAAATATAGATGGACAGTGTTCAAGGTAAAAAGGAACAATGTCCTTGGCTGCAAAAAGAGGCCGGCTGTTCTGGTCCGGTGCAGTCAACATGGCCGTAACGAGACCACCGGTGCTGGTCCCGGCTATTACGTCGAAATAATCAGCTAGTCTAGCGTCTTCTCCATCGATATCCTTTTTTTTTCAAATGGATAAGATATAACGATGAAAGTTTAAGGGCCGAAGCCTACAAAGGGACTAAGCCTTGCGATCAGAAGAAGACCAAAAAGAGCAAGACAATAGGAAGCACAGACGCTTCAAACATACATGGAGTGAGGAAACCAACTGCTTGAGTGTCAAAAGTGATTTCAACTTATGGCATCAAAAGTTGGGACATATAAATACTCGAAACATGATGCAACTTGTCAATCATAACATCATTCGAAGAAGACCCAAGTTTACCTAAACATATGATGAGATCGTGTGTGGAGCTTGCGAACAAGGGAAACAAGTGAAAGTACGACTCAAGAAGATACTTAATGTTCAATCATCCACGACACCGAATTTGGTACAAATGGATTTACCGGGACCAATGTAAATTTAAAGCTTAGGTGAGAAGAAGTTTGTGTTCGTGTTGGTAGATGACTTCCCTAGATATTCATGGGTGATATTCTTTAGAGAGAAATAATATACAACTCAAAGCTTAAAAACATGGGACTACAACTTATGAATGAGAAATAAAAGATTAAGAAAATCAAAAGTGATCATGGTGGGGAGTTTCAGGGTTGATGAGACCAAGGTGAAAGCCATTAGAGAATGGCC
>OVAU01002469.1:0-11723 GCA_900406315.1 Biscutella laevigata subsp. laevigata
AATTCTTGAGTCATTTTTGGAAAACCTTGTGGAGTAAACTTCGAACTAAGCTTTTGTTTTCCAGAACTTGTCACCCACAAACTGATGGGCAAACTGAGGTTGTCAACCGCACCATGGCTATGCTTCTTAGGGCTTTGATTAAAAAGAAATGTAAATCTTGGGAAGATTGTTTACCACATCCTGAGTTTGCTTATAATTTGGCTAAACATTCTACAACCAAGTTTTGCCCCTTTGAGCTTGTTTATGGATATATTCCTTTGACTCCACTGGATTTGATACCTTGCCCTTGAGTGAAAGCATAAGTGTAGGTGGTGCTAAGAAGGTCGAGCAAGTCAAGAAGCTACATGAGCAAGCTAAGGCAAACATAGAGGCCAAGACCGAGTACTATAGCAGGCATGCTAAAAAGGGATGCAAGGAGCAATCATTCAAGGAAGGAGATTGGGTGTGGATTCATTTGAGGAAGGATCGGTTCACGGAAGAAAGAAGCTCCAACCTTAAGCTGCGGATAGACGGTCCCTTTGAAATAATAAGAAGATCAATTACAATGTCTATCAACTTGATCTCCAATGTAAGTACTCCATTAGTTCAAGCCTCAACACTGTTGACTTGATTTCTTTTGATGTAGATCCCACGGATTTGAGGTCAAATCCTTTTTAAGGATGGGATGATACACGGATGCCTAGATTGGAGAAAGAAACCGAACTTGAAGAGGCGTCTCTTGAAGTTCCTATTGGACTAGTCACTCGTGCACAAGCTAGGAGGTTGTCTACATCCATCATGAAGGTGCTAGAGGAGCTAGAAACTCATTGCCATCACTTGGACAAGGAGGAAGATCTGATCATGCATCACTTCCTCATAATCTCTCCAAGTAGCTAAGCCGGTCAATGAGGTCTTAAGGGGTACTCTTCCTACCAATGAGGTTTGTCCCACTGGGTTTACTCATTGGAGGTTTGACGAGGCCCATTGCACTACCTCATCCAAAGGCCGCACCAAGGAAGCGTTTGAATTGCTTATGACCGTTAGGAAGAAAGTGCCTTGGTCCTTATCTTTTAATACATTTAGGTTTGTCTCTTTTACCCTTCTAGGGTTTGGCTAATGTTTGGCCTTAGACTATTTAAAGGGTTGTAGCCGTTTTTGCAAAAACAACTTTCAACTTTTAAAACTTATGAGATTTCTTTCTCTCTTTGGAAGTTCACACTAAGGGTGCGTAATATCTCTTAGGGTTTTGGTGTGTCATATCCAAAACCAAGTCTTTTCTCTTCTCACTCTTCGTTCTTGATCAAGTTTCCCCATTTCTCAATCGTAACCGCAAAAGACATCCGACAAAGCAACCTCCGGTTGGCCGTGAAGACCTCAATCATTCCCATCAGCCTAAGCTCGAAGTTTCAAGGATCTCTCTCGACTGTTCTTCATCATTTCACCAAATATTCGAGCTTGCAAAGTTTCAAGTCATTCAGAGCTGGTTAGGTAAGGAGAATGTGGCGAGTTTCTTCTTGTACGGCCGCGTGACGTAGTCACGACTGTACGTCGTGGCCTCATTTCCATTCCTCCGACCTAACCATCACCTTTTCGACATCTCTCTCGACTACATCTCATCAATTCCTCCAGAAACAACTCACACCAAGTTTCATCTCAAACCAAGACGTTTAGGCCGTGGAACTTTGTTTCACTTTTCTTAGTATGGTCGGCCAAGCCGTACACAGCGGCGGCAAACAGAGACCTATTTTCGTTCCATCGACCTTATCTCTCTTTTCTCTGAATCTCTTTTGACTATATCTCTTATTTTAGTCCATTTTGAAAGCTTGACAAGTTTGGTGTTGTTTGCCTACAAGAATCGACGGAAGACGCATCTTGGCCACCCTTCTCCGGCCGGGCGAATGCGTCTCGAGTTGTCAAGGCGTTCGATCTTCAAGGGAGCATATATTAGAACCGAACTATTTTGAGGACCTCAGTCCGGTTTGGGGAAAAAAATTGGGTTAGAGTGTTTTAATTTGGTATCAGAGCGTGGTTGGTTCTAGAAATGTTCGGGTAATGGGTCTAGAACATTTCTTGGTTAAACTAAGTAGTCCACATTGACTTAGAAATTTGTTGTGGTCATCGCAGATGGTGGAGAGTAACTGAAGGAACCAAAGGGAAACTAATGAGAACTCAACAACTGGGGTGGCTAGGAATGTTCCCGAAGTTTAAGATGAAAATCCGACCAAAGTGGAGGTCGGTGAAGAGGGAATTAACGCGGCTGATGGGGCTGCATGAGGAGTTGTTGGGGCTCCGATTTTACTTGGTCAAGTTTTGGGTGTCTTGACTCAGATTTTGGTAAGGCTGCCTAGTGTAGCGCCTATGCCGACTGTGGTACCGCCTTTGGTTGAAGTACCGATAGTGGGGGATGCAGAAGAAGAACTTCCGGTTCCAAGGATTCCATCTTATCTGAAGTTTATGGATCATATGCAAAAGTTGGGTACGAAGTACTTTTCCGGAGGATCGAAACCTATTGAGGCAGATGAGTCAAGATCAAGGTTGGAGTGGAACTTTGACTAGATTCGATGTCTGGATCAGTACAAGAGGGACATCGCATTGCATTATCTGGATGATGATGCACACACTTGGGGAGTGTTCTGTTCGAAATTCCTGACCAAGTATTTTTCCAGCAGAAGCCTTTGACTGCCTAGAGGGAGAATTCTTAGACTTGCGTCACGAAACCAAAACTGTTCGGGAGTATGAGGCCGAGTTCAATAGCCTCCAGGAGTATGCGGGTCGTGAACTGGAGGAAGAGAATTTTCAGGTTCGTCGGTTCATGTGTGGTCTCCGCAATGAACTTTGTAATTGTTGCCTTGTTCGGAACTATGGCCATGTTGCCAAACTAGTGGAGAAAGCGGCTATATTGGAAGCCGGGATGGATGAGGAGGCGAAGCTACTGAGAATTGTTTTGCCAATGTCGACTGTTCCGTGTAATCAGTCGAGTGGTGTAGTTTGGCCGAACAAGAATAAGAGCGAGAAGCCATATTCTTCGAGCAAGTCATCTACGAGTCGTAGTGTGTGTTCGACTTGCGGAAAGATTCACTTGAGCGTGTGTCGAGCTTGCTCGGGAGCGTGCCACCGTTGTGGTAGCATGAACCACAAGGTTCATGATTGTCCAGAGGAAGACTTAAGGGCTAAAGTCCAAGGAACTGACGCTAGAACCAAAGTGTGCTACAACTGTGGTGAACCGGATCACTTCAAGATGCAGTGTCCGAAATTGGTGCAGTCCTCTGGGAAATGGGCAAGTCAAATGACCCAAAGTACTTCTCCCTCGATCAATGGTAAGCTACTTACTCGCTCTTTTCGTTGTGAATTGAGGGCTAGTGAGTCTAAGTCCTTAGCAAGATATGTGATGCGTACGGACCATACATAGTCTTGGTGGTGTGGCAACCCATATACTATTTGATTACGGGGCGTCACATTGCTTTGTGAATCTGGAACTGGTTGAGCTTGGTGGGTTCCAGAAAGACTTGGTGTACTGAAACAGAACATGAAAGAAGCTCAGAACCGACAAAAGAGCTATGCGAATAAGCGGAGGAAGGAACTAGAGTTTGAAGTCGTGATCTAGTCTACCTAAAAACCTTGACTTACAAGGGAAAGGATCGAGCAACCTTGACTGGGAAGCTCAGTCCAAGGTATATGGGTCTTTTAAAATCTTAGCAAAGGATTAGGGCAGTAGCTTATATACTGGAGTTTCCTGAGACTATGGTGGCGTTTCATAACGTTTTCCATGTCTCATTGCTAAGGAAATGCATAAGGCATGGAGACATTGTGATCGCGGAACCACCACCGGATCTTTAAGAGAACTTGAGTACAATGGGAAGACCGGTAAAGATTGTTGGAAGACAGATCAAGGTAGTTGGCCGGAAGAAGGTCAAAATGATCCAAGTCGAATGGGACTGCGATGGAGAAGAGGAAACAACTTGGGAACCAGAGCATGTTATGGAAGAAAAGTTCCCTAAGTGGCTTAAGAAGCAATCGTACCAACCTAAGAAAAAGGAAAAGGTTCTAAGGAAGAAAGATCAAAGGATGAACCTTACCATTAGTGGGGGAGAATTATAACACCCGTCTTCGGCTGATCAGTATAAGGGTTCAAGACTGGATCGGAAAAGTGTGAAGTGTTTGAGGGAAATGGGATTTTTGCCGAGGAAAAGTGAAGTGATCGGGCCGATAAGCCAAGTATCGAGCTCGAATATGGGAAGAATGGTGGTTGGGAAGGATCACCGAGTCTTATAGGACTAAGAATGAGAAGTTTGAGTTTTTTGGAGGGACCTGACTGGTTGGTTGGATTCCGACAGGAAGACTTGTCAGATTTGCACATCCCAAGTTTTTCAGATCGTTGTCGGAAAACGGTTATTGTTCGTGGGAGCATGGATGCATAGTGGGAGAGCGGTTCTGCAAGTGGTTTCGCATGATCCAGCATGCGGGAATGGTTACTTGGGCACGAGAGTTCGCGGGAACGGTTATCCCGGCGGCCTATAAGTACTTCCCTTGGCCCATTCGTTCCGAGAGAACTTTAAAGAGATTGAAGCAACCGAACGATCGATCAAACTAATCCGATACCAAGCCACAACCGACTGATCGAGGCAGAACCAAGATTTGAGCAGCAAGAGGTCTCAGAACCGAGCCAAATCCGTTCAAAAAACTCAGAGGAGAAATTCCTGAACGATCGGCGTATTCGTACTCGACAACCTTTCCCCCGTTTGTGAACCGTCTTCTTTCATTTCCTCCATACGTTCCTCAGTTTCTCCCATCCCATCTATTGCCTACAAAGTTCTCCTCCAAAAAGAACCTTAGATCCATAATTTCAGCCTCTTAGCTCGGACCATCCGAGAGTAGCCTAAGCTTGGCCGCGCCCTCCGGCGTCCGGCCGGCCTAGCTCTTCAAGCCTCGGTTTGCATCTGTAAGGGAGCTTGTATCAGATTTTGATAAACTAGATTGTACTATGTATTAGTACATTGGTTGTCAATGTAGTATAGGGTAGAGAGAATGTCGAACCAATCTCAGATGGTGATAACACACTAGTTCTACTACAAGTTCGCTAAATCTTGGTGGAAACAAAAGGGTATGTTTGTCACTAACAATCATAATCAAGCAATTCAGATAAAATAGAGCAAAACAAGCACTGTGAATAAAGTCAACCAAAACGTCAACAAAATTGAAGAAATGTAAATTCAGAAATTAAACCAGTATATGGACTAGGGCAGTCGAAATGGGCAGTCAATTGATTCACTAATGATGTTCAATTTCACAATTTCAATTTGTCTTATGTCTAAGAATATGGATTATAGGCTAATTCACGCTCGTGATAGAAACCCCTTTCCTAGTTATGAAATCTAGACAATCCGTTGAAAGAAATCAGAATTAGAAAGCAATTAACTCAATTACATGCAACAATTTACTAACTCTTAAACAATCCCTTGAAAATAATCAATAAATAACATGATTATTTGGTTGGGGAATTTCATCGAACACATTCCGATCGTGAAATTCTCTATGTTCATAGATAAAGTGATTAATCAAATCTAAGCATTAAACTCAACAATCATGGAAAAGACAATATTCTAATCAGCCCTTAACATCACTAGCAATCAAATCAACTTTGATCTAACCCTAATCCATAAGCTATGAAGACTACTCACACATCATGAACATAACACTTTGGGAGTTCCTCTTCATGACTTGAGAAATGGAAACAAAGAGCAGAAATAGAAATAAAGCAAAGACAAAGAATGAATGAGAGAATTGCAATATAATAAAGGAGTTTCAACAAGATCTCCTCGGAGAATTATAGAAAGAAAAACAGAAGACTCAAAAATAAAACTTAGAATGTAAAACTTGTTCTTTCTAGTTTAGGGTTTTACCTTTATATACTTAGGAAAAATAACAAGGGAAGTGACTTGATTTTTAGTAAAATGCGGGGCATGTACCGGTCAGATAGACCGATACAAGTGACCGGTATGGTCTTGCCATCTTTGTTTAGAGTGAGGACCAGTCGGTGCACTGGCGGGGATCTTGACCGGGTCCAAGTTCTCTGAAGTTCCTGTTAAATTATCCTTGTGTAAAGCACAGGTCTGCATGGGAACCTGTCTAATTCATCTGCGAGTTCTCGTGTGGTACACTGGTCAGTTGCACTGGTCTGAGTTGACCGGTGTGATTCCTCCAATTCCAGGACTTGTGCTATTTTTTATCCTTTTTGCTCCATTTTGGTCTAATCCTTGTATAGCTTCAACTCTGCACCTAAAATGTCATATGCTATGCAAATGCATTCTAATGGACTCTAAATGCATCATAATCTAATGAAAAATGCAAGAAAAACAATCATCAAAATCATCAAAAAACACAACACATCAACTCCCCCAAACTTATCGTTTGCTTGCCCTCAAGCAAAACAAAATCTTAGCAAAAGGTCGAGGTTTGAAAAAACAAGAACTTAGCAACCAGAACTCAACGATGAGAGCGTTTTCGACTTAGCATAACTAGTAGTCTTATCATTCAAGCGATATCGCCATCCGCTATTATTACTAAGCAAAGTTGATCCACCTATCTAAACGTATCATGTTTTTTTACATTCAATTTGGAAGAGTGAAACATGATCAATGCACACAATGGTTTCAATCGGTTCGGACCAATGGGGACTCCAATGCAGAAGAGAAGGTTTCACACACGTCATAAAGGTCGATTGTAATTTGGTTTCTCTCGCGGAGTGAAATAATTATTGCAAAATCAAGAAAGACAAAGAGCAATGGAGCATACAATATTGAACATATATANAATTCTATTCCTTAGACTTTTTTCTTCACCATTTTTCTTTTCTTTTTGTCTAAGGGATTTTTTTTTTCTTTTCTTAAAACTAGACTCTTTCTTTTTTTCTAACTTCAAGGCTTTATCTTTTCATTTTCTTTGTTTTTTTCTTCTTTTCCTTAGCCTTTCTACTTGGGAGCATTGCTTTCTTTTAATTTCTAGAATTTTATAAGCTTTTTGCTTCTTCTATCCTATCATTTTTTCATCTTTTTATTCTTCTTGGTGATTCTTTTCTTTCTACCCATTTTTTTTTTCTTTCTCTTTATCAAGCTTTCCCATATCAAGCTCATAATTCCAAGCCTAGTTCTACCCATAATCAGATCGAAATCAAGTCATAGATCTACCCAATCTTTTCTTTTTCTTCTCATTCGATTCCCCAAACATCCTAAGTTACCCAAATAGATGTTATCTATTGTCGCTCTCTATACTTGCAGGTTTTTGCAAAATTACAATCACTAAATCAAACAAAGAGAGCTCACACAAGTGTTTAGGCCAAGGGTGCAAGAGGGTTAGAGGGAATCATCCTAAAAATAAGAATGACCGAATTGAGCTAAATGTGTTTAGACTAATATGCTCAATTTGGTGCTTGAATATAGAAAATACCATGAAACACTAGTGCAACCAAGATCATGCTAATTAAAGTTCAAGATTATACTCATATTATAATTGAAAACAACCATAGGCTAGCAGACTTCACAAACCAATGACTTAGCTTTTTAAACATTAAGATCTAAAGCTATGAACTTCAAGACTTTTCGAGACTACTTAGCCAAAATCAATGATTGGGAGTTAAGTTGCATGGGTTCTTTCTTGTAAATATGAAATTCATCCTATCTGAGACTCAGTCCTAAGCTATAGTACAATGCAATCTAAGTGTTAAAATCCGAATAAAATCATGCATATTTTTTTTTTAAAAATCGATTTTTCTATAAAAATGCAATGCATGAGACTCAATCATAAAACAAAATAATAAACATTATCATATGAGAAATGGCTCCTCCCCAAACTTAAACCACACAGTCTTTGTGTGTCCAAATCGGAAAAGGAGACCAAAAATAAAGATAAGAAAAATGAATGATATTTCTAGGATAGGGGTGTGTACCTGAATGAAGTAGGCAATAGAAAAATAATGATATGAGCAATCTGCCTTGTCATTGCATCACCTGAGTTGATATTCTTAATATCAAATAATCTCAATTGTTATTTGCCAAAGTGATAAAAATATAAAGAAAGCCTACAGCATAAAATAAAAAGGATAACATGGGACATCCTCCCAAGTGAGCTTGTTTAACGTCTCTGAGATTGACGTTATTTCTTTCCTCATTTAGGTTGAGGTGGGTCTAAAAGAGAGAAAGTATCTCCTTTTTATGTACTCCCATTCGCCATGTATTGTTTTAGTCGATGACCAATTACCACAAACATGACTATTGCTCCACAGGGGCGCGCTTCTTTAACTATAAATGGACCTGAACATTGTGACTTGAGCTTTCCAGCGAAAAGTTTCAGCCTAGAGTTGAACAGTAACACCTGGTCGCCTTCTTTGAATATCCTTATTCTGAATCTTCTTGTCATGAAAGGCTTTGGTGCGTTCCTTGTAAATCTTAGAGATGTCATAGGCCTGAAGTCTAATTTCATCTAATTCCTCCAGCTGCATTTCCCGTCTTTCTTTAGCATATTTCACATTGAAGTTCAAAAGTTTTACAACCCATAATGCCTTGTACTCAAGCTCTACTGGCAAATGGCATGCTTTTCCATATAGCATGTTGAAAGGTGTGGTGCCAAGAGGAGTCTTGAAAGATGTCATATAAGCCCACAAGGCATCATCCAATTTCGAGGACCAGTCTTTTCTACTCACACCCGTTGTCTTCTCAAGTATGACCTTAATTTTCCTATTAGATACTTCGACTTGACCACTAGTTTGAGGATGGTATGGCGTTGCTACCTTGTGCTTGACATCATGCTTCTTCAATAAGCTCTCAAACACTTCGTTTATGAAATGTGATCCACCATCATTGATAACTATCTTCGGTGTCCCAAACCTTGAAAAAATCTCTTTCTTAAACATTTTTAGAACGACATTGGCGTCGTTAATAGGGCTGGCAATGGCTTCAACCCATTTAGACACATAGTCTGCATCGAACAAAATGAACTTGTTTCCGTAAGAAGACGGGAACAGGCCCATAAAATAGATCCCCAGACATCAAAGAGCTCGACTTCCATTATCGGGTTTTGGGGCATCTCGTTCCTCTTACTTATGTTCCCTTTCCTTTGGTAGGAATCGCATCGTTCAATGAACCGATGAGTATCCTTGAACATTGTCGGCCACTAGAATTCCGCTTGGAGGACTTTCGATATTGTTTTGAAGGTAGCAAAATGACCTCCGTACACTACAAGAATACATGCCGTTAGAGACAAATGTGGGAGTCGCTTCTAAGTCGCTAATACGCTATTAGCAACTCCGGAGCGTTTAAATTACGTGGTCGCTTATCTCTCGTCGCTAATTTCTACGGTAGTCGTGGAGTCGCTTATGAGCGACTTCTGGGCGACGCGCTGACAGAGTCGCCTAAAAGCGACGGGGCTAAGCGACGACAGACGGAGTAGTAGAGACCGATTAGTCAACGGAGTCGCTTAATGTAGTCGCTTATCTCGGCTACTCCTCCGAAGTCGCCATCGTGGTTGCTATGGTTGTGGTCGCTTTAGGCGACGCGTTGCAGTCGCTAACGTCGAATACACGAGGAGTCGTTAGAGTCGTCGCTCTGTAGTCGGCCGACCTAGTAGTCGCTTTTGTGGTCGCTCCTACAGTAGTCGCTTCCATGGTCGCTCCTACTATAGTCGCTTTCGTAGACACTTATGGAGTCGCTCACTTGGTAGTCGCTGATGTAGTCATTATGGTGTCGCTCCTTCTGTAGTCGCTCCAGTAGTCGCTTTGTCGTAGTACATAATTGTAGTCGCTCGGTACTCGCTTAAGTAATATTTTGATTTAAATCAAAAATTAAATATTTATTATTTACTAAATTTAGAATTAAAAAAATAAATAAAAAAATGTAGTCGCTCTGCGGTTGGGCATGAGCTACCCCGGAGCGACTACATAACTTCAAATTGGAACCCTAAACCCTAAACCTTAAATGTAGTCGCTCCTTGGTGGCTCGTGAGCTACCCCGGAGCGACTCCGTTAGAAAAATATAAGTTTATAACTTTTTTCTATGAATTTGAATCGCTTCGTGTAGTATGTGATCGATATTATTTCATAAATGATTAAGTGCACTTGAATTATCCTGTTTTTACAAAAAAATAAATTTGAACCGCAGAATGTGTAACATAACTCTAACATTAGCATTACACTTATCAGGGAAACCTTAGCCATCCGACTTGTTTACTAGACGTTTTGAATATTTAATACATTTGAGTGAAATGATTATGATAGTTTCGATATATCGAACTAAACATGTCTACGTCTTTTATAATCCGGTTTCGGTTTTTAAAAACGCTTAACCCGAAATAAATTACGCAAGTAGAAAACAAATCAGTTAATATATAATTATCCGTAAACATTTAACAAATTATAACTCCGGCTCAATGGTTCCCTTCCTCTGATTTGGTACTCCTTCACACATTTGCCCAGGGTTCGAATCCAGGCAAAAGAGTTTTATTTTATTTCATAAACACGGAGTGACTACGTGTTGATCATGCGACTCCCAAGCGACCCCCTATATTGTTTAAAAATAAAATGCGTAAGCCTAGGTTCGAACCTTGGGAAAAGGCGTGGAAGAGTACTTGTGTAGAGGAAGGAACCAATGAGCAAGTGTTACGAAGTTGTTAATTAGTTCCGGTAAATATTTCTTATTTATGATCGAAATTGTTCGTTATTCAAATTAAAAGATAACAACATAGTTTGTAAGAGGAATTTTACAATAAATAATATTAGTGTTCTACAATTTCCTCATCATCATCATCAGAAGAAGATAAATTACAAAGAAATTCGTCTTCAGGTTCGACGTCTTCAAAGTTGAACTGGATATCCTCGAAAGCACCAGATCCATCAGTTAAATTATCCACGACCACCTCTTCAATCGTATTTGTTTCAACATTAACATCAGTATCATGTTGCGAAAGAGGAGGTAATACGTCTGTATATGCCCCTGAAATAGTTGTTCGAGGAGTGACTGTCATGACATTGAGCCATGATTTCTTCTAGTGTTTCGTGGAGGGGTATGGTACATAGCAAACCTGATCTCCCTGGGAAGCTGTAATGTACATATAACTTTTATAAGTAGAAATCTATTATTCTTTATATACATAGCATGATTAAATTAAATAAAAATTACCCAAAATGAAAGGCTCATATTTGTTATATTTCTCAGATGCGAGAACGTCGATAACACCCATGTTGCTCTTTCTTGTTCCTATACCGTCTGTGGGGTCGTACCACTCATATTTAAATAGTGTGATCTTCAAGTTCACAAAGTCTGCATACTGTAGCTGCATGATGTATGTTATATTCCCATAAAAATCAGCTTCATCAGATGCATCTGCATAATTTTCTCCTTTCACAGATATTCCGTAGTTATATGTTTTCTTTCGAGATTCGTGACTTTGTGTATGGAACACATACCCCCTCGTATAATATATGGTCCATGTAATTGCCTTACTCAAGGGACCTTGGACTAACTCTTGAACCCATACTCCTCGTTCGTGCCAATTCTTGTAAGCACCTGTTATTTGACATATCCAATTATAATCCACATTTATATAACTAAATATTGAATAGTGTGTTTAGTAACTATATACTTACATACTGCCTAACCCAGTTAGGGAATTCTTCGTCTCTTNGCTATCCCAGTTAGGGAATTTTCCGTCTCTTTTTGTACAAACTTCATCTTTGGTTAGAGTAGGAAACATGAAAC
>OVAU01002470.1:0-12488 GCA_900406315.1 Biscutella laevigata subsp. laevigata
ATATAGGGATTTCTAAAAAATTATTATCTTATTATATTATCAATTTTCGCTTATTTTTACATTGGTCCAACTTGGAATCAAGGTAATTTATTGATTTATCGTGATTATTAATTTATCGAGTATTAATTTAAAGAGGTTCTACTGTAGTTTCCGATTTTCAGTCAATCAAAATCATGCCTAAAGTAAAGATACTAAAACTCCATGTTCTATCTGGCTTTTGCTATTGACGTAGATAAAACCTTCTCTCATGTCAAAAAGATGAGAAACATGAAACCGTTTATGGTTTTTGACCAATTCATGTTTCAAGAAACCAATACTATTGCACAATGTGCCGTATCAACCAAAGTTTTCATTTACTGTTATAAACCTTTTGGAGAGTTTTGACCAACAAAAGTGTTAATATGGGTGGAGTGCTTTTACTTGCCACCTTTCCCATAGCTGTCTCTGAGTGTGACCGTCCGGTTAAACACTAGCTTTCCTGGCTCAGAGTCCTTGTCCACCGCGAAATAACCTAATGCACCACGAGTTAGTGTTTAAAAAAATTGCATCATCGTTGGTTTAAAGATATTAAATAACACCACTTGTTGCTCATTTACAATTTACAAGGACTTTTGTAGGATCATGAAACTCAGATTACCTAGCCTCTCGAACTGGAATCTGTCCCCAACCGCAGCATCTTTAAGGACTGATACAGCGTACGCATCAGAAATCACCTCTTTGGACTTCGGGTTAATGTCAGTGAGCCAATCATCATTGAGTTCAGCTGGATTCTGTTATGATTATAAATACAATTTACCTCAGGGAAAAATATTAGTTACTAAAATAAAAGCTAGAGAATATGAAATACCTCGGAGTTAAAGAGTTTCTCAAATAACCGGACTTCGACCTTTATGGGCTCTTTTCCTGGGGAAGATTCAGCGACCCAGTGTAGAACCCCCTGCAGGAAAAAGAGAAGTAACGGTTAATAAAAGCCACAAAACATGCAGAAAATATGAACACTTTTAAAGAAAAGAACCTTTGGCTTTGTCTTCTTCTCAGGGTCATACTCTGCGTGAATCTCACGAACAGTTTCATTGTCATCAGCAAAGACAACATTGGTGCACTTGATTGGGAACGCGTATCTGTAAACACAAGCACATTTAGTCACATATGAATCGAACTCAACACAAAAGTAGTAATGATGAAAACGCAAGAGTCCCTTTCTATACCTTAGCAAGATTGATTTACCAGGGGCAAGCCCATAGTAATCTTTCGAATCCTTCATTCGGAAGTCAGATTGGTCAATGTATACAACTCTGGAGAACGGAACCTAGACCAACAACCCAATGAAAAAAGATCAAGACCCTGCGTGTATAAACCTAGTATGTGTGAACCCAGTTCACCTTATAGAATGCAGAGGGATCATCATTCTGAGCATCAGGCCACCTTTTGGCATCAAGCTCCATAACCTTGTCTGATTCCAAATTGGTGATGACCACTTTAAGAGGTTTAAGCACAACCATGGTGCGAGGGGCCGTTTTATTCAACTCCTCTCTAATGTGATGCTCAAGACGACTCACATGTATCATGCTACCATCACTTCAACATAGAACAATAGCAGATTTAACGAAGAAAATTGAAATATACCAAACAGTATCATGTGAATTCAGATATATATATAGCAAACCTTCTGGTAATTCCAATCCCTCGTACAAATGCATTAATCGCAGTCGAAGTCACACCCCTCCGCCGTAAACCAGCAAGTGTCAAAAGACGTGGATCATCCCAACCATCAACATACTTGTTTGTCACAATGTAATTCAACTGCAGCAAAAGAGAAGACAAACGATACAACCAGCATCATTCTCTGCAAAAAGAGTTCAAAGTTATTCAAAGGCCAGTTAAATATTTTACCAACCTTACGCTTGGACATTACAGTGTTTGTGACATTCAACCGTGAATACTCCCACACATATGGCATGTAGAGACCCAGGGAATGTAATAACCAGTAGTACGAAGCACGCCGAGTTTCAAATTCAAGTGTACAGAGCTACAAATATGAAGATAAAAGAAAAGCTCAGAACCACAGAATTAGTTTTCAGAACAGCAGATGCTTCAGATGTCGAGAATGGATTTCTAATATTGGAAGTAAATAATGGGCCACAAAATGCAGCATTTTGAAGTTATATCAATCCATGCTGGAAAAAAGCCAAAAGATCTAGAAAGGGACAAACCGAATGTGTTATATTCTCAAGAGAATCTACAGTACAGTGGGCATAATCATAGCTCGGATAGATACACCATTTGTCACCAGTACGAGGATGAGGTGTGACCTGCAAAGCATATACAACAGTCAGACAGCAAAAGACGGGAGAAATCCTATTTCCTAGAAGTAACCAGAGGTGATTTAGTTGGACTTGCCTTTATACGGTATGCAATAAGGTCATACATATTAAAGTTATCACTCTGCATATCTTGCTTCATTCTTAGCGTTGCCTTCCCTTCCTCAATCTGTCTTAGTCTCATATCGTCAAAAAGTTTTAGAGATTCTTCAATAGGCCTGTCCCTCCAGGGACTGTTCATTTTCTTCTCTCTGTACTCCTTTATCTCCTCCGCAGTCTGAAAGTATAGAAACAAGTGAGTTGCAGTAAAACTTCGAACTAAAGCATAAAATT
Source organism: Biscutella laevigata subsp. laevigata (assembly GCA_900406315.1). Taxonomy (NCBI): domain Eukaryota; kingdom Viridiplantae; phylum Streptophyta; class Magnoliopsida; order Brassicales; family Brassicaceae; genus Biscutella; species Biscutella laevigata. Next base: position 2,655 of record OVAU01002470.1, read on the forward strand.
AATCGGAAAAGCAACAGGAATCCACATATGAGAAAGTACAAATTGATTCAACCTGATGATCAACATAAGCATGACCTCTCCGAATCAACTCCACTGCCAAATCATACAATTCTTGGAAATAATCACTGGTGTACGTAATCTAGAAGAAAACAGTGGTCAGTGTCAGATGAATATAAACACAATAATACAATAAGCTATTCGTGCTTAAAAAATGATAATACCTTGAAGGGTTCCCAACCCATCCAGTTAACAATTTCTTCTATGTGATTTATATACTCTTCCTTTTCTGCCTCAGGATTTGTATCATCATACCTAAAAAAATAGATTCTCACAGAATCATGAACATTATCATTGTAGAAGAAGCTAGGATTGTAATAGAAAAGCAAGGATGTAAGAAACACATATATAAGCATACAATAACTTTTTACCTCAGATAACAGCAACCCCCTCGGTCCTTTGCAAGACCAAAATCAACGAACATAGCCTGACGGTAAAGGCATTGGAAATGAACATAAACCTGTAGCCCCTACTAACCATACACCATCATGCAAGGTATCTCATGGATTTTTTACCTTGGCATGTCCAATATGTAGATAACCATTTGGTTCAGGGGGGAACCGGGTGTAAACTTTCCCACCAGTCACCTTGAGATGTTTGTCAAGCACTTCCTTTGTATTGCTGCATCTGAGCACAGAGCTATCACTGAAAAACACTTCCGTGTGGACCTGAGAACATAATATAAATATAACTTACATTGTGCCAACAAATTTCCATAAGCATATGTTAAGTTGTATGCTAGCTATTACTTCACCCATGACAAAAAAAAAAGAATTTCGTGTCATGTTGGCGTTATCCATTTGCTAGTGCTTTTTTTAACATCGTATAAGAAATTTGTTCCAGACTGCCAAAATTAAAAGGCAAGCTATACAGATCATACTTGCTCTCCTGCTGTTATCACTGAACCAGCGCCTAGTTTTATGAATCATGATTATCAATAGATGGGGATTCAAATGTGTAGAACGTGGAATCAAAAATCTCAATAAGACGAATTCGAGAAACAAACTAAAAGCATATGTTACCATAAAATTTTGCTCTGGTTGAGGGAATGTAGAATAGGGATTAAGCTCCTCTTCAGATGGCTCTGGAGTAGCTTCCACAACAGCTTTCTTTTCCTGGAGATAAGCCAAGGAAATGAAGAATTGAGGTCACTACTACACTACATAAACAAAAGAAAACACACTCAAACGAAACCTCCAATCACCTCGACTTTGGCAGGCTTCTCCTTCTTCTCTTTCTTTTTTGTAGGTTTCTCATTATCAGCGGCCGTTCTTTCACCAAGCAGTTCAAATATTTTTTCATCAATGAGTTTCTGTTGCAGATATGAGACTGGATAAGAAAACTACAGGTTTTATTTGTGACAAGCAAAAAAGACAGGCTGCTAAACCGTTAACTCACCTTTACAATCTTAGGATCTGCCCATGGCAAACTTTTCCGGACATGTCCAAATAATTCACCCACTACACAAGTACGTCATTCAACCAAGAAACAGAATATATAAAAAAAGCAACAGTGAACATTCCTCAAGAAAACAAGAAAGCTTAGATAATAAGGTAGAGAGCAAACACTAACCATTTGTTCGGTAGCGCTGCTCTAATATTGTTTTCCTATGCACTTCAAAGATTTCTTTAACTACTTTCTCAATGTCTTCTTGGGAAACTTCAACTCCTGTTAAAAAAGGAAAATGAAGATCTCATCTCTCAATCCATGAAAAACAGAAAATTATAAACTCAAAGCATTGTAGGTAATACAAAAAAAACAGAAACCGTAGAAACATTGGGAAATTGGGATTAAAGAAAAAGTATAATCTATTCTCACTATAGCATACAAAAATATTCTTACCAACACCACATGCGTCCTCAAATTCATTTAGCTTAAATTTCTCAGAACCGGTATTGGCGAAAAATAAAAATGCAGCATCTAACTGGGCTGGGGTCTTAATCTGCAGATTCATAATACAAACCAAAAAAGTATTTACCCGGTTTCCGACTGAAAAAAAACAGAACCTAGTAAGTTCTGGCAGATAAAATTCCAACTGCAGAGACTGTCAATCAAGGAGCCATATGCCAACCTTAGAGGAAACAATGTACTCAAGTAATGTAGAACGATGCACAAGAGCATTTGCAGGGTACCTAGTAGCGACCTGTTACACATAATTGCAAGGGTAATATAACTTCAATAAGTTTCTTTCAAGGATTGACAAACAATTCAAGGCGATTTAAGATTCGTCCAATAAAAGACAAAGCTTCCTGTTGGGGATAAGATTAATCAGAATATATCTCACCGAATACAGCCGATTTCCAATTCGATCACATCTATCACTGATACCAGCCTGTACACAAGACAAGCCTCATGAAAAGATAATATTTGAATAATCCAATTGAGGAGGTACGCGATAGAATTACAGGAGATTACATACCAATAACTGGAAAGGAGTTCAAATCATCAAACCGATAAGAAAGGGGAGATTACATAAAAATTGGATTTAGTTAAAAGAATAAGAGAAAGCAAAAATTTCTACAAGGATAACGAAGAACTTAGTGCTCTTCTATCCAGTTTCACCAGACTACAATAAATCCAACACAGAGGACATCAGTAGCAAGGGAAGAAGAAGAAGGAGGAGGAGAGAGGACACCTCGTGGATAACGGCGGTGAGATTGGCGGTGACCTTGGCGTTATTGATAGTATTTCGGGCGGTTCGCTCGTCCAAACCAATGCTGAGGAAGAGTTTCAGAGATTTATCGTCTTTGAGAGCCATGGCGCCGAAACTGACAAGTAACAGAAAGAGAAAAAGAAAGGAGACCACTTGTAGGGTTTATGGTGATCTTGTGATGCTTTTATTCTACGCTTTCTTCTCCGGTTTTATAAATAGAAAGTAAACCGGAGTGGTTAACTACTTGTTACATTCAATTTCATTAATAACGCTTGAAAATTTATTAGAATCTTAACATTAGTTTTTGGATTTAAAATTTCATGATTGTTGTGAGTTTAGTTGTGAGATCGGTGACATGAAATTTTATATTTAGAATTAAATTATAAAACTTTTGAAGCCAAATCAGATCTTTGGTCTTCTGTGTCTCAAATCTAGAACTCGTTCTACTTATTGTTATGGTGATCTTGTGATGCTTTTATTCTACGCTATTTGAAGATTTAGAACAGCTAATGGTTTCTCGATTAAATCTTTGCTCTTTTTCTTTGTTAGTTAAGTTCGGTTCAGAGAAGAAAAGCTTATGTTTGTGAATGATGCGTTATTGTTATGTATGATTCATACAGTATGAATCAACCAGAACCAACAAGTCCCCATAACTTTTGTACAGTTTATTCAGAGAACAATAGAGAAGAAACAAAATATTAGGAGAGAGCAGAAACGAGCTTCAAGAACTTGACCCAATTGCGGATTTAAAATAATTGTGACAATTGACATTGCTTTGAAACTTCAACGCCACTCAATTACAATCATCATCTTCTCTCCGGATTCTGTGAAAGCTATAAGAGAATCAGAAAATTATGATGCTTTGAAAGGAAGAGATTCAGTGATTATTCTATTATTAACATTGGCGGAGGCAGTTCATATTGATGTGGGTGAAGGGATCGACCTCAAAAAAAAATTTCCTTTAAGTTTATTTTTCAATTTATTTAGTAATTTAACTTAATTTTGTACAAATGACCCCCTAAAATATTGTAATTTTAATTTTGGCCCCCCCTAAATTTTTTTTGAGATCTGCCACTGATTATTAATATTCATTGCATTCGCCTGGAACCTTGTAATCGTCAAGCGTCACTTCACTCAAATACAACCCAGGAAACTACTCTTGTATCCAGGGAAGAAAAGAGAGCAAAAATTCGTGTCAGATCAATCAATCAAGAAACTGATAAACAAATCTTTTTATCGAATTGAGTAGACAGAGAGACTTACATTGAGATTTTTCTGAACAGTCTTGGGTCGCTTATTGGGCTGGCGCAGTGGTCGGCGACCTATCATCGTTATGAAATCCTCCTCGATTTCCTTCTTTGACAAAGGCACGACGAGCTTCGTCTTGGAGGCTTCGACCACTTCGCCTTTTTCCTTACATCTCGTCGACGGCGATGGATTCGTTGTCGCTTCCTCAATTGCAATTCCATTGTTACCGGAACTCGGTTCCTTGCACACTGCTCCTCTTTTTCTTAGATTCCAAGGCTTCACTAGAGGAACTTCTCTCTCCTTCTTTTGGCCGGACCCGGGCACGGCACGTCGGTTTTGCGTTCTTCGTCTTGCTTCTCGATAACATCATCCTTAAACAACGATTGTGTGATCGTATCCCTCACCATCTTCAGATCCAACATAATCTTCACCCTAAACTCCTCGATCCGTTCCACCGATTTTAACGGGGAGTTCCTCAGTCGGTGGTGCTACTCGTTTTTGTTGTTGCTCCGATGATCAGCCTCGCTGAATCGAAACAAGACGGAAACGAAAGACCCATTCAAAGGCAGAGATCGGCGTCGGCGTCGGAGTCCGAGTCGGTGATCACCGAAGCGGCCACCGCTACTCATAGAATCGTTCATGATATGTTGCTGAGTTCCCGACCTCAAGTTCGGAAGTGTAAAATTTTGGAGATTATTCGATCGGTCATGTAGTCTCTCTCACCGGGGAATACCATTGATCGATGCACTCTCTTCTCTCTATCAATCACAGGACTCTTCACCCAAACTCTCTCCTCCTCTGCCGCGAGAACGTTATCTCTGAATCGGCGCCAGAAAATCGTTATAGACGGAATTGTATGTTTTCTCGAACGTGGCTTTTTTGTTACGATAACGCCAGAAAAGACTAAAGTTTTTGTTAATATATAAGGGATAACGATTTGTTTCCTTTTCGGAATAGAATTACTTCTACTTAATCTTTAAACTCCATATTATTTCTTTTATAATTTGGAGGTTCGGAACCTCTAATTCCTCTAATTATTTATATTTGAAACTTATTTTTTTTTATTTTTTGTCAACTTGATTGAAACCTATTTATCTATATATTCAGATTTGGCATAAAATTCATTAACTTTACTCTACGATTAACCAATCTTTAAAATTTAACCAAATAAAATCAATTAGAATTAATAAACCAAACAAAATAATTAAACCAATTAAATCTCGCTCTAATTTTTATTTCTCTCTCTTAACACTCTCTATCTCTCTGATAGTTTGAGTCGCCGGAGAAGGAAGGAAAAGTGGAGCCGCCTCTCTCTCCCTCGTCTGCCACAATCACGTGCACCGCGATACTTCCTCCGGTCCAGCCCTCTCTTCAGCAGCGCCGGTGGAGTAGATTTGGCCTTGCGAAAGCGCCTAGTCCGTTGTGGCTCGCGGTTCGAGGCGGTGGCTGGATCTCCTCTGTCGGCATAACACTCGTTCCCTCTTCGAGCCTCTAGGCCGGCCCAAGCTCTGCTAGCGCGGAGCTTCCCGCGTCGTGGCCGGTACCTCTCTTCTTTTCTTCCTCCGCCGGATTTTAGATCTGTTATGGGGTCCCCCTCTCCCTTCAGTTGTCAGGAGAATGGTTCACTGCCGGTTTTTTGGTTAGATGCGACGGCGGGGTTGTGTCTAGCTCGATGTTGTCGATGAAAGCTTTCTGGGAGAAGCTCGGTCGCACGGTTAGTCTCTCGACCCATCAAAGGCCTGTCCGGAGGGGTCCAGTTCACGGTCCAACGACGATGTCGAGGTCTTCATCGAGTGGTTGTCTTCTTTGGTTGGATTGTTGCGAACGCTTGGTACTAGGGCATGGAGAAAGGCGGTTGGTGGACGCCGATTATCTGGTCCGAGGCCTCGTCAGTAGTGGCAAGGTGACGCGGCGGCGTGTCGAAGCTCCGGAGGCGGCGGAGTAGAGTGACGGCTGAGATTTTGTGGTCATTAGGTTTAGGGTTTCTCTTAAAGGGCCTTGGGCCTTTGATTGTAATTTCTAATTGGGCCTCGTTTACGGGCCCGGGTTTGTAATTGGGCCGGACCGGAAACTTAATAAAAGCCATTTTAATTTAAAAAAAAAAATTAAACCAAACAAAATAATTACTCGTCAATCTCTCTCTAGTCTGCGAATTTTTCCTCCGCTTCATGTTGTTAAAATCAAAGTGATTAGTCACAAGCTTATGTGATTATCCATCACTATTTTTACCACTTCACATCAATGTGCCACAATGCATGTAATCTTATTGATGAGTCATTTTGTATTCTCTCCTTGTATTTACCAACCTATAAATAGGTTGTTTTTGTAATCACAACAATCACAACTACATTAATATCAATTATAAGCAATCATAAGTTGTTACATCTTTGTCTCTTGTCCCCCACCAAAATATATACATATACCTATGTTATATACATACAAATATATTAGTTTACAAAACATGTCTTATTTTTAATTTTGTTTTAATTGATTCATATCCGATTGATTCAAAACTTCAAATCTAAAATCTAAAATTTTTGTTGTAAATATTCCTTTTGGCCCACGTACGTATAGTGAATATGATTCGTTTGTGACCTACATTTAAATTAAAAAAAAATCATTGGGTAGTTAAAATTCAGGATCGGCACTTGATGGATCATAACTCGTCCACATCTCTTCAAAGCCCAAAATTGGAGCCCAAACCTGAGCTAGGCATTCTCGTTGTCCAACTCCGACTTGGATTCTGATAATGGCCGAGATTGAGTCTTTGAGACAACCTCAAATAGATGTCAACTAAAAAAAGATCTTAGTTAAAGGTATTTTGAGCCAGTTAAAGTCAACTTCCCACTTTTGGAGTTGTTTTTATTACTCTAGTAATGAAGTAGAAGTTCACAAAAGTGATAGTAACCATCAAGACTCAATCTTGTTCTTCTGTTTTGAATTGTACAGAAGATAATATCCAGTTCCTGCAGCTATCAGTGACACAATGAAACTTGGCTTATTGATCTTTAATGGAATCCGGCTACTGATATAACCACTTGTCCACCGAATCACAAAACGCAGTCCGCAACTTGCTTTGAACTTCTGGATTGAGAATCCCTGAATCAAATCAATTTTAGAAGGAATCAAAAAGTTTCACTAGAAGTTTCCTTACAGAGTGAGATTTGGATAGTAGTAGAGCTTTTACCTCAGGTAATTTGTTTTCTAAAGCTAGATTGTCGATATGCAGCCTTACGTTTGACGCTGCAGCCCACCAGAAAATGCGATCCACACATGAGTACACTTTGGAAACTATGTCAAACAACGTCTGAGCTCCATCCTCAGTAGCCTTTAGGATGGATTCTTCTCTGCTTCTTCGATTTCTGCAAAATAATGATCACTCCTCTCACTAAGATTCTTTTGTTCCAAACGATGGAAAATCGATTATCCACAACAGCATATTCTAAAACATACTTAAGATATCCACAAAGCATGTGTTTGGGCCACAGATTGATCCTTCCATGCATGGGAATCACCACATGTGGAGAAAGCTCCAGAAATTTATATGTCGATTGAAAGTATTCCTACAAAGGAAAAATGAAATTTGAACAAACCAATAAACAAGGCATTACTATCTTAGTCAACCTAAAATGTTTAAGAGCGAATTTGGAAACAGAACACAACTAGGAAACAGCCTGAGCTTACTTAGTACTTACTGTCATGTTACCACCTGACCTGATATCCAAGGCAGCACTTCCTTTACTGAAACATCCCAAAATTGGTGAATAACATTTCTTGAGTCAATCTAGTTTCAATGAATTGATATGACCTATAGCAACCAAAAGTTTCTGAAGTTGTCCGTCTTACCCAACACAATGATCACCAACAATCAGAGAATGAGTAGAGTCATGACGTAGTGCCATATGGCCATCTGTGTGTCCCTGGAGTAAATTTCTTTGTTAATAGTTTACCAAAAAATATACTTTCCGTCAGAGCAGCAAATCTGAGGGTTGCCAAGGACTTAAAATAGCTGGATAGGTACCGGAGCAAAAATGACAGTCAGTCTCTGACCATTGACATAAATGTTCTCTCCTCCAGAAACCGGAATATAGTTACCAGACCAACCATCTGGAATTACAAAGCATCTGAACGTAAGAAGTTAGGATTACAAGAATGGTAATACTGAAGAATAATACCAATGCGATGCCTAGTTTTGACATGTGCCACAAGAATAGCATCTGGATTGCTCTTTTGTACAGCAGAGAGACCTGAAACACGGATGAAGAAGAAGATCGTAGGTATACAAAAAAATTAGAGTAAATTCTTCAAGAGAAAGTGTAAGGAAAACATAAAAAGTCACCAGACTAGAATGGAAAACAACAGATCCCTTACCATCAATGTGATCCCGATGGTGATGCGTAACGAAGACAATTAGCTTTCTAGGTAGAGCATCGACAATTTTCTTGAGCTACCCAAGACAAAGGCCAGTTATGAATAGTTTAAAATGCTAAATGTACAGACGAAATCTTTAAAGATGGTGAGAAGATTTTTTGTACCATGTCGAAGAGTAACGAGTACAAAGAGTGAAAACTACACATCACTATAGACAAACCTCAACGTGGAGTTTGTAGAGGCAACCAGGATCCACTATCAACGCATCCCCATATGCTACAAAATCGGTCCCTTGATGGTCCCCTGAACCATTTTCTGGAGCAAATACAACTAAATTTGTTGTCTGGAAAGGTTTCAGTGTTCTGCTACGCATAGGTACAAGCATAACACCAGGTGGATATTCCTGAAATTAACGACATAAACAGTTGGGATTCTAGTAAAGAGAAAGATCATAACATGAAAACCACTTTGATGAAGCTAGATGCTACGGCAACAAGAGACCTGGATAGGCAGAGAAGTAGAAAACTTCTGCTTCATGGACTGACGGGAATCACCCCCAAGTCCAAGTAGTACTAATGGTCCAACACGATCACTGCCCGGTTTTACATCTATAAGACAGTCAAAGCAGGCTTCCATGGACATCCATTTGAGATTGTCTGCACTATAACACAATATATGAGTGAGTTCTCTGATCTCTATGATTATTATAACATCTTTTATTAGAACGAAGGAGCTATTTCCTTGAGCTCTAGAAAGTTGATAAAACGGTAACCTTTAAAACTCCGATCTGTATCCAACAGCTTTCCGGCTATGAAACAAGTACGAACGCTGGAATCAGGTCCAAAATTAGGCTCCTCTACGTATCTGACGAATCTCCATTCTCCTACATCGCTAAAATCAAAGCCTGAATTCGCCAACAGCTGCACACTTTAAGCATTAATACGCAGAACCAATGAGACAAACGCGAGCTAGAGTATCGGACTACACAGTAACTTACCAGATTTATGGAAGATTCTACGTCGAAATTCTTCAAATCGACCTCCTCCGTGCCAGATTCAATTATAGACCCAATAATCTCGGACCAGATTCCAGCTTCTAGAGCCGGTAAATTTATTGAGGGCAAGTCCCAGAGATCGGAATCGACGAAGGAATCATACTCTTCGTCCTCAAATCCCGCCGGCCGTTTTTGCTTCTGGAGCAGGAACTGGGCGTCGTCTGTAGGGTTCGGGATGACCAATGCAAGATTCAGCTTCCCCATTTCTGCAGAATCTGAATTAATGGAGGTTTCGAGGATTAGGTAATCTGTTATTGATGACCATATTATACTTCATTCACTGATTGATGAAAATGGAGATTCAAGAGCTGACACAAAATTTATATTAACTCAACAAGTAAAATTATTTACTGTAAAGTACACATTTTTTGTAGTACTATCTGTACCATAATATAAAACTAGATTTGAGTCCGCGCTAAGCGCGGATATTTTTTTATTTTTAAAAATAGTA
>OVAU01002471.1:0-12487 GCA_900406315.1 Biscutella laevigata subsp. laevigata
TATAGGTTAGATGAGAGCAAATTATACTCTCATCAAGTCACGGCCTAGATTGAAACTCGGATTAACTTGAAGCTCGGGGCCGGATATAATGCTCGAACGGATAGTGGGGATTGTAAGGATCAGAAAGAAGCGAATGATCGGCGGTCGAGTAATGCGAATGTTGCGGCCGATCGGAGAATAACAGATAAGGATGGGCGAAAAGGTTGGTTGGCGGCGGAGGTGATTGCCGTGTGAACCGTCGGAGGTTCGCCAGTGAGTGTTGCGGCGATGATGGTCGGCCGATTGCGGATGAAGGTTGGCATATGTCGCGGCTGTTAGATCGGATCACCGAGCAAATGAGTTTTCGGCCGGGTGGAGGTCGACAAATGATGGTGGTCGGAGGAATGGCCGGTACGGATGAGGAATACCAGAAAAGTCGTCGGAATAAGAGCGGGGCCGGCGGAGGTCGTCGGGGTAAGGATCAGCCGTTTGGATGTCAGGTGGCCGGCTGGGTGGGCGGCCGTTCGGAGTTGTTCGAGAAACTTCGTTCGGATAATTGGGATCGATACGGTTGTTGCTTGATCGGGAGTGTCTTCGTGCAGAACGTTGAATGCACGATTCCGAGTTGTGGTGTCGTGTGATCATGATCGAGCGATTTAGATCACGATCGGATGGGTAACGGTTGGATCGACAGACAAGACTCGCAGGCCGGATGTCAGCATGGTCGGATGACGCATGCGCAGGTTACAGCATTTACTGGTTGTACAGTCCGTACGTGGGGACCTTTTCCTTCGAAATTTGAATTGTCTTGTCCTTTTCTTGTTCTTTTTGTTTCTTCTTCCTTGTAGCTTTAACCTTGCACGAAAATGGAGACAAGAAACCATTAAAATCAGATCACCAAAATCAAAAACACATGAAAATTTCGAACATGAAGATCTAACAAAAATTACTCAAGGACAAAAGATCACAAACAAAAACCGATTAAAACACAAGAACTTCCAAAAATCGATCTTTATGAGCCTTTCCTTTTCAAGATTGAAACTTTAAACATAATTACACTCCAACAGCAAATAAAGATCAGATCTAAGGCAAGAACACAACACAAAACGAAACTATACACAATAACACAACTAAACAAATCTAGACACAAAAAGGTGAAAATTTTGAAAAAGAGAGAGGTTAGAAAGAACTCCCTTTTGAACTCGTTTTTTGCGAAAACTTCCTTCTTCAACTGATCTTTCGGTGAGACACTACTCAAGTGGCCCAGATACCAAATGATGCAAGCTTGCTCACGAAGAGGACCGACTTGAGGAGATCTTGTCTTAAACCAAAGAAAGGCAAAATCTTTGAAGTTGAGATCTTCCTTTTGGGGAGCTCCAAAAGGCACAACCTTTCCTGAGGGTCTTCTTTGATGAGAATGAGTGGGGGTTGATGAAGAACTCTCGGCTTGAAAGTGAATGGAAGATGGAAGAACGAATGGTAGAAGAAAGGTGGCTAAATGAAGGCAATGGANGAAGTTGAGATCTTCCTTTTGGGGAGCTCCAAAAGGCACAACCTTTCCTGAGGGTCTTCTTTGATGAGAATGAGTGGGGGTTGATGAAGAACTCTCGGCTTGAAAGTGAATGGAAGATGGAAGAACGAATGGTAGAAGAAAGGTGGCTAAATGAAGGCAATGGAGAAAAGGTGGAGACTTTGACAAGGGGATGGTGGGAAAGTGAAGATCCCTGGATATGGGATGATGGTGGGGACTAGAGGATGCTGTAAAGGTGAAGAAACCGTGGTTTTGATGGAGGTGGAAGATCCTTGAGCTTGAAGATGATGAAAAGGAGGCACCTTTGAGGATGGAGATGGAGATGCCTTGAGTTGAGATGGAGGACGACGTGATCAGGATGAAATGATGAAGAACAGTAGTTTGATGGAGGTGGAAGTGAAGTGAGGATGGAGGTGGAATGATGGAAAACGAATTAGACCACAAAGGAGGTGGAAATCCTTTGATACACCAAGAATCCTTTGGATATTACTCACCAAAGGGGGTTCAAGAGATATGACACACTCTTAGAACATGAGCTTCCATGGAGAAAAATTCTCTCTTTGATTTTAAAAATATGAAAGCTAAAAGACCAAGTTTTGTTTACAAAGGGTTTAAACAGTAAAAGGAAGGGAAGGGAAGCTAAAACCCTAAAATCCTTAAAACTTAAAACGAAAAGGAAGCAACTTTGCTTGAACTGGTTTGTGCACGAATTGGGACATTCTTCTCTATTGGAACTGGTTCATGGAAGGTCTTTATCCTTCCTTGGGGATTCACACTTAGGCAATGATGTGTCCATCTTAGCCTCGTTAAAACCTTGGTGGGAAAACCCTTTTGGGACAAAACCCACCTAAGGAAAAAGAGTACTAATTTGGACACNAAGGTGATCCATGACTTGAGCTTCCAAGGCTATGATGACTTGAATGATCCCCATTAAGCTCCAATTGATGTGAATTATCTTCAAGTCTTCCCAAAATAGTCTTCAATAGCGACTCAAGTCCTTGTGCAAGCTTCGGGCCAAGCTCATCCAAAATGTCTCCTCCAGCTCTAAGCTTGAGGCTGGCCACACGTGTATCAGACATCATTTGAAAAACTATTGGGTCTAAACCATTCAAAGTGAGAAAGGTCAAGTGTTCGCTTATCAAACATCCTGCACCACGTTATGTGCATAAGATCCTCTCACACTCATTCAGAGCGTGGCGTGAGGCGGGGTTATCAACGAGGACATGTTTACTTTCATGAGTCATGAACTCGCCCCCTTGCTTTGTGCACTTTGTGCTAATGATGGTCTATTCCCGAGATTGGAAGGAACAAAACTTAGTCAAGTGTAGGTGCTTTGCCTACGTCTTCTATAGCTTCAGAAATGGGGATGAACAAGAACTGGCCCAGAAGCCCCAAATCAGTATTGGGATTTTTGTGACTCTAATATTGCAACTTGCTCGAGTTGACTTGCCACAAAATGAGGGTGTTCAACCCAGGATCATGGATGTTAAGTATGTAAGGAAGATACACTTTTTAGGCGGCGAGGTTAATGAGAAATTCATCTACAAGTTTTCAGCTAATGGGCATGATCGCCACAGTCTGCTGCCTAACATGACAATTACCACTTTTGCCCACTCAGAGAACATTATCTTCAACCTCGGTCAACAAGAAATCCTTGATCAGCTATGTCGAGATTCATAAGTATATGCCTCAAGAGCTCACAGGTGATAAACTGAATTTTTCAGTGTTAAGGTCTTAACTATCAATGTAATATAGTGGTAAGGGATATGTCGAACCAACTCCAGAGGGAGATAACACACTAGTTCTATGATGAAATCACTAAGTCTAAGTGAAATAGATAGGGCTTCTTCTGTCACTAAACAATTCTAAGTAGTAATTAAATCGAAATAAGCAATAAGACAAAAGTCAGCAGAAAGTTAACGATATCAAATGAAATGAAAATCAGAAATAAAGATAGTTCATGGACCAGGGCAATCGAAATGTCTATGAATAATCCAGGTAAATTCACTCTCATGATAGAAGTCTCTTTCCTAATCATGCAACTACACAATCTCTTGGCAATCATCACAATCGAGAAGCAATAAACATAATTTCATGCAACAATTGATCAGTTATTAAACAATCTCTTGGAAATAAACAATAAACAACAGATTCACTTAGTTCAGGAACTCTATCAAACACCTTTCAGGCAATAGATTTCCTATGATCTAGATTAGGTTAACTAATCCTATTCTAGCATTAAGGTTATGAATCTGGTTAAGATAATTATTTTATTCAATCCTAAACCATCCCTAGCAATCAAATCAACTCATTCCTAACCCTAATTCATAAGTTATATGAGACTACTCACAATCCATTCTTATAACACTTAAACAGTTTCTAGACATTGTTTAAGAGAAGGATTACAAATCAGAAAATCAAGCAAGAAAAATCAAATAAGAATAAAAGGAATATGAAAAGGGATTTGCAATAAAAAAATTACAAAGTAATCTTTAACAAGTGTTTAAGAAAACTTAGATCTAAATACTCAGAAACTTAAGAAAACCTAACTTAAAAACGTCCTTACGAAAAACTTGGGGTTTTTGTTTCTCTTTTCTCCCTTTTATACTTAACAAAATAAAAAGGAAAATAACCTTGTTTAGCTTGGAAACGCGGGTACACGTTCGATGGTCTTCATATGGGTTAGTCATCGGTCTCGATATCGGTGTGCCTTCACCGGTGTGGGAGCCACAACTTTTCTTTCTTCACTTACATCGGTCAATGATACCGGTCAGGTGTGACCGGTCTTGATGTTACAGCTGTTTCCTGAGATGCATTCCGGTGTGTGTACTGGTCAAGGCCGACCGATACTGAGCTCACGGCAAAAGCTTGATGGGTTGCACCAGTCATACTGACCGTTGCTACTAGCCGGTACTTGCTCCAAGATCCGAGACATATGCATTTTCACTCCTTAAGCGCTCCTTCCGCTCCATTCCTCGCCTAGGTTCAACTTTGCACCTGAAATGACAAATGATATGCAAATGAACCTAAAAGACTCTAAATACATCTTAATCTAATGCAAAATGCATGAAAAAGAATGATCAAAAATGACAAAACACTATACATCAACTCTCTAAACTTATCATTTGCTTGTCCTTAAGCAAGACATAATATCGGTAAGGGAGCGAGGTTTGGAATAAGGGGGGAATCTCAGCTAAGTGGGTTATAAGCAAGGCAACAGTGCAGACGAATTTAAACAAGCATAAAAGAGTTAACCACGGCTAAAAGTTTCAAACACCTAAGCTTCTACACTGACTGTAATCCGAGTTCTATCACAAGGCATCGTGATAACAAAAAAAATGAAGAACATAGTCTCAAACAATAGGCAGGCGATATATTCCCTACTTCTCAACCCTTTCAGAACTTTCAGGTTTCTAGTGGCCATTTGTCTTTTTCCCTTCTTATTTGTTTATTGCATAAAAAACAAACTACTCGACTTTTGTTCTTTATTTCTTTTTATTTTCTTCCTTTTTTCTTTTTCTCCTCTATTGTTTTTTTTTCTTTTTTTCCTTTATTTTAGTTTATTTAATTTTTTTCTTTTTAGGATTTAAATGGTTACCCATAAAACTTTGGGAATCATACCAAGAGAGTGGGTGTGGTACTTAGGTCGATTGTCTGCAATTCTTCTCGGATAAATCTTCTAAGAATAGAGAAAAGGGGACTTAGCCAGTTTTGCATACCCTAGGGAATCTAATTGGGGAGTTTCATGCACGGTCTCAAGACTATTGCCAAGCGCTTTTATAAGTGGAACCAATTTCATAGTCCAGATGAAAAAAAATCAGCAAGAATATCTGAAGTGTATCAACTCAAGCATGTTTCTCACTTAGCATGTTCACTAAAACCACCTAACAAGTTTGCTAAGTGAGAAAAATGCTTGAGTTGATACACTTCAGATATTCTTGCTAACTATAATCAGCAAGTTTGCACGTTTCATACGCTGATGAAAACTAAAAAATCATTGATTCCCTATGAATGTGCNCATGCTTGAGTTGATACACTTCATATATTCTTGCTAACTATAATCAGCAAGTTTGCACGTTTCATATGCTGATGAAAACTAAAAAATCATTGATTCCCTATGAATGTGCTCTAGCCTCGATACTAAGAAGAAATGCAAAATCTTTTTGGTTTTTCTGAAATTTTTCAATTTTTTTGGTTTTTTTGTGAAACTTAACTATAAACAGTGCATGAATGAGATTCGAGAAACAAAACAAGAAACAACATCACTCCAAAAGTGGTTCCTCTCCCAAACTTAAACAACACAGTCTTTGTGTGTCCAAGCTTAGAAGAAGGGACCGAAAATAAGAAAATAAAAACTAAATGCTATGTACAAGGTTAAAGTGGTACCTACATCCAACGGGTTGTGGGGTCATACTCCTCATCAAAGTTGGAGTCTGGGAACTCATTATCAGAGTCGTAATATTGGCCTCCTCTGGCGCATCTCGTAAACTAAAGCTCGAGGCAGGGAGTTATCGATCTCCTGCTCAGTCTCTACTGCACTGGTGGAGTGTTTCTGGTAGATGAATATCATGTCAATGGCACTGGTCAATGCCTCTCATGTGCATCCCGAAGAAGAACCGGTTGCCTTCTTGAACAACTCGGTAAGCCTCTTAAATCGATCCACGTACACTGCATACTTCTGTTGTGCATCATTCTTCACCCTTTTCAGCTCCTTGTTTACACTCTTCAGTTAAAACTTAGCTTTTTCTCCTTCTTCTTCGCCTCACTCCTAGTCTTCTTGGCTTTACTAACTGTTGATCTCACAATCTTGTCAGGGAATCAGATCCAACGACCCTTCCTGTTCACTGTTGATCTCACAATCTTGTCAAGGAATCGATCCACGTACACTGCATATTTCTGTTGTGCATCATTCTTCACCCTTTTCAGCTCCTTGTTTACACTCTTCAGTTCAGACTTTGCTTATTTTCTTTCTTCTTCGCCTCACTCCTAGCCTTCTTGGCTTTACTAACTGTTGATCTCACAATCTTGTCAAGGAATCAGATCCAACGACCCTTCCTTCGGTTATCGAGGACAAGATCGCGCATTATACCCGGATGCGTCGGCACAAACGAAGGCTCAGCGTAGTACATATCACTCCCATAGATTGGTGTTGGTATCTCCTCGTCATTTGAATCAGACACTGGTATCCTAGCAGCTCTGGAACCAATCCTTCGACAAGGGTTGGGTCTATGAGGATCATAGTGGTATATGGCACGAGGAGTAAAGGTGATGTTGGACTGATTACTCAGGTCCGTAATCCGTTGGTACGGAAGAAGAACATGGAGACCTTATATGTTGCTGCCTTGAATGAATAGGCATATCCTCCTCTAGCTTTTTCCTTCAGGTATTTGGTTCTCTGCAAATACCCAAGGTCTATGAATCTCGGCGGTGTAGGTGTCATGTCAAGTGTAGCACCTACATATATGAATAGCGACGTACCAAATCCCCCAAAGCTGATATGAGGTGTGAGGTTTCTGACCATATAACATCTCTCGTGCAGCTCAAACATCTCGCAGTAGAACGTGTGCACAATATTATACTCGGCCTAATATGCTCTAAAACTGGAAACAGACTGTTGTTCCCCATGTACTCACGCAGAATAGGACCCACCTTGAGACACATGAAGTTCATTTCATCTGTCTTGATATCTCTGATAAGAGGATTTTTTCCTCTTATTCAATTGATTGTAGTTTATAAGGGTTTAAAATGTCGAACCAATCTAGGAGCTAATCACGTACAAGGAGTATAGAGAATTCATTTAGTCTAAGTCGAACACGAATTTGTTTGTCATTAACAATCCTAATAAAGCAATTTAACAAAAGCAAAGCAAAACACATAAGTCAATAAAAGTCAACCAAGAAGTCAACGAGATCGAAGAAATGTAAACTTGGGAATTAAAGCAAGCATATGGACCAGAGAAATCAAATTGGACAGTCAATTTCATGTGAATGATGCTCAATTTCACAACTCATGTTTATCTTATGTCTAGGAATCTCAATTTTAGACTAGTTCATTCTCATGATAAAAGTCCATTTCCTAATCATGATTTCTAAACAATCCCTTGGAAGAAAACATATTTAAGAAGCAATTCACACAATTCCATACAACAATCTATTAATCCTTAAACAATCTGGGAGTTAACAGGTGTGGTTACTGACCGGTCCGAGCTCTTTGTTCTCTTTTTTCGTGTCCTGGTGTATAGCAATGGTCTGATGCATGACCGGTGTCGATCCCCGGAGTGATGTTCATGTGTTGCACCGGTGTATGGTACCGGTCTGGGCTGAGCAGTGTATGCTCCAGATTTNTAAACAATCTGGGAGTTAACAGGTGTGGTTACTGACCGGTCCGAGCTCTTTGTTCTCTTTTTTCGTGTCCTGGTGTATAGCAATGGTCTGATGCATGACCGGTGTCGATCCCCGGAGTGATGTTCATGTGTTGCACCGGTGTATGGTACCGGTCTGGGCTGAGCAGTGTATGCTCCAGATTTTGAGACTTGTGTTATTTTGCTCCAAAAAAGCTTCGTTTGATATATTCCTCGTTTTAGTCAAACTCTGCACCTGAAATGTCAAATGATATCCAAATGCAACCTAAAGGTCTCTAAATGCATCCTAATATAATGAAAAATGCATGAAAATGAATCATCAAAACCATTAAAAATGCTATACATTAACTCCCCTAAACTTATCTTTTGCTTGCCCTCAAGCAAAACAAAATCTAAACAAAGCGTCGAGGTTTCAAAAATAAGAATTTCAGAACTGAAGACAAAGCATTCTCAACCTAGCGTCAATACTCATTTCATCATTCAAGCATTATCACAATCAGCTATTATTACCAAGTGAAGACGATCTACTTAACTAGCTTAGATTACTTTCCTACATTCCTTAGCAAATACTGATTCATGATCAAGACACACAATGGTTTCAATCGATTTTGACTAATGGGGACTCCAATGCAGAAGAGAAGGTTTTACACAAGGCATGAAAGTCGAGTGTAATTTCGCTTCTCTCGTGGAGTGAAAGAAATATAGCAAAATCAGGAAAGACAAAGAGCAATGAGGCAAAAAAATATTGAACATCTATATGCCCCCAAACTTAGACTCTTTGATGTACCCAATCCTATTCTTTAAACTTTTTTTCTTCTCTATGAGATTTTTTTCTTAAAACTAAACTCTTTGTTTTTATCTAACTTAAAACCAAACTCTTTCTATTTATCTAACTCCAGGACTTTTCTTTTTTTCATTTTCTTTCATTTTCTTTGCTTATTTTTCTTTTCTTTAGTCTTACTCTTTTTGGAGCATACTTTTTTTCTCTATTCTAGAGTCTAATAAGGCTTTGGCTTCTTTCATCCTATCCCATTTTCATCTTTTTATTCCTCTTGGTGATTCTTTTCTTTCTCCCCATTCCTTCTTTTTCTTTTTAAGTCTTTCCATGCAAATCTCATAAATCAAAGCTTAGTTATACCCATAACCAGATCGAAATCAAGTCCTAGAGCTACCCAAGCTTTTCTCTTCATTCATTCCATTCCCAAACATCATAAACTACCCAAATAAATGTTCTCTATTGTCGCTCTCTATACATTCAGTTTTTTTTGCCAAATTACAATCACTAAATCAAAAAAAGAGAGCTCACACTAGTGTTTAGGCCAAGGGTGCAAACGGGTTAGAGGGAATTATCCTAACAATGAGAATGACTGAATCGAGCCAAATGTGTTTAGGCTAAAGCGCTAAATTTCGTGCTTGAATATATAAAACACCATGAATGTATTGTGCAACCAAGATCATGCTAATTAAAGTTCAGGATTAGACTCATATCATAACTGAAAGCAACCTTAGGTTAGGAGGCTTAACATTTCTTACAACCTAGCTTTTTAAACATCAAGATCCAATGATATGAACTTCAACACTTTTCAAAACTACTAGGTGATCATGATAAAAATTCTAAGGTTCTTTAGTTCTTTCTTGAAAACATGTAATTCATTCAATATGAGACTCGATCCTAAGCTAAAATGCAATGCATCTAGATGCAAAATTCGAATAAAAGCAAATATGTTTGAAAATTTTCAGGTTTTCAGTAAAACAATACAAAAAACAATCATAAGATGAGAGGTGGCTCCTCCCCCAAACTTAAATTACACAGTTCGTGTGTGCTGAAGTCAGAGAAAGAGACCGGAAATAAAAGTAAATAAAAACAAATGTATATTTCAAAGGTTTGGAGGGATGTACCTATTTTTAGTAGGTGGTGGGTCAAAGGGGTTTTTGAGCAATCGGCATCATCATACGTCACTTGAGGACTTTTAAAACCTGGAAAGTCCAAACACTCAAATGAAAAATCAAGCATTAAGGTGGCCAAGTTCATAAACAAAAACAACTTAAATTTAAAAGCAACTGAAAGTTAAAACTAAAATATATATTTTTTGGTTCGGAAACGATACCGGGCAGGTTTGACCAGTCCAGGTGACCAGTACTGTTCACCTGTTTATTCCTGGGATTTTGTACCGATGAGTTTATGGCCGTTACGAATGACCGGGATGGCATACCGGTCATTGTGACCTATATGACACCTAGGAAACGTCATTTTTGACCTGAAACCACTAAAACCCTAAAAAATTAAAGCAATTGAGCAATCCCAATCATCAAAATCCCAAAATCAAAATAAAAACATGAAACAAACTAAATAAAAGGATATATACAAAGATATCATGAGACTTCCTCCCAAGTGAGCTTGTTTTTAAGTCTCTAGCTTGACTTTCTCTTCTTCTCAAGGGGGTTTATAACCCCTCTCAAACGTGGTGAATTTGTATTGAAGCTCCTCAATGACCTTGAGATTAGTAGAGCTATGGGCTTCCAGACTCCCAGTCGTTTTCAGCATTTCTCTCTTGAGCTCAATCCACTCTTCATCCATACTAGACTTACCATTGCTAGTCTGCTTATCAACCTTGGTTCCAACCGCTCCACTTCCAACTGGTTCCTCCAAGTAATCATTAGGTGGATCATCTACAATCTCTGCACAAAAAACCTGGCTAGGTAAGGCGGTCTTCTTTCCTATCATCGTGGTGCAATAC
The DNA here is from genome assembly GCA_900406315.1 of Biscutella laevigata subsp. laevigata. Lineage (NCBI taxonomy): Eukaryota > Viridiplantae > Streptophyta > Magnoliopsida > Brassicales > Brassicaceae > Biscutella > Biscutella laevigata. Next base: position 10,610 of record OVAU01002471.1, read on the forward strand.
TCTTGGACGCAGTCCTTCCCTATACTCTTGGTTGCATTTAGAGTTTTTAGGTCGCATTTGCATAGCATAATCATATTTCGGGTGTGGAGCTGAGCATTGGACGAAAAGCGGATACATGAAGCGTTTTGGAGCGATTTTGGGACTTAAAGACAGAAGACACTTCAAGGAGATTGCACCAGCCAACCCATAGCGGTCATGACATCACCGGTACCATGACCAGAGACCATCACCAGACTCTTCCAGGAGCAGCATACCCGTCACGAGGCATCACCGGTACTATGACAGGTATGACAAAACAAGAGCCATATCCTGGTGGGAGGCATACTGATCACGATGACTGATATCTTTGATACTTCGAGCCCTTAGAAGAAGTACCGGTCAAGCAATCACATTATACTGGTTAGACTGACCGATATCATCTCTCTGGACTTAGTAAACCATGAGATTTTTAGCTTGTTTAGGAAAGGGCTATAAATAGAAAAAACCCTATTTTTAGTAGGTTGGTCTTATGTTAATTCCCTAGAACTCTCTCTTATTCTCCTTAATCCTTGAAGAATCTTGTAAGAGCTTGGTTTAATATTTTCAATTCCATCTCTATTTTCTTCTTCTTGCTTGATTTCATCATGGCTAAACTTAAATCTCTCTTGGATTTTGTGTTGAAACTATGATTAGTGAGTATTCTTCTTACTAAATGAATGGGTGAGGTAGATTAGGGTGATTCAGTGCTTGATTTATGTTGCTTAGGGCTTAGATTACCAATATCTTCACTTGATTGATGTGTTTAATGCTATGTTGGATTTAGCTAATCGAATCTAGAACGTAGACAATTTAATACCCAGAAGGTGTTCAATGAAATGTATGAATGAATGAATTAAATGCCAAGTAAGTCCTAACCAAGGGATTGAGCTAGGGTTGTTTATTAGTTGCATAGACTAGAGCTAATGCTTGTTGATCATGTGATTAGTCAAGTGATTGTTCATTTGCGTGATTGATAAAGAGACTTTTACCAAGGGATTGGATTAGTCTAATTTGGATAGTTTTTAGACTAAGGATTGGCATTAAATGATAGAATTGAGTAACATAAACCTGAGTTTAATCATCCGAGTCAATTACCTTTACCTATTCGCTTAGTTCTCTCTTATAATTTGGTTAAATCGTTTTCGTTGAATTTTGTGATCTTGAGTTGACTTTTCTTATATTACTTGCAATTGCTTATGTTTTTGAATAGAGTTGTTTAGTGACAAAACACCCTCTATATTGCACCTAGACTTGGCTATTCTCTATATAGAATTAGTGAGTAATCAACCCCCGATTATGGTTCGATATCCACTTACCACTACATTACATTTGACAAAAGAGCTCTCCTCCCATTAACCAATAGTGGGAGAGTGGAAATAATCTTTTATCAAATTGGCGTCGTTGCCATTGTCGGGACTGTTGTTACCATTCTTTCTTTGAGTGTGCCAAAAAGATCTTGCTAGAAGGTGTGCCAAAAAGATTTTGCCAAAGGTAATCCGTGAACAAAGGGCACAAGCAACAACATGGTCATGCTCAACCGAAGGTTTTAGCAAGTATCCGGGTCGCCATATGAAGGATTGGAGCCTTCCAAAGGTGGAATGGTCCAATAGCAAGGGCCTTGAAGTGCTATGGGCCGGAGTCAAGTGCAAAAGGCCGTGGAGGAGATGTCTTGGCTCCCAAGAAAGGTTGGCATCTACCCGTGGCCACATGGCGTAGTGCTCTACTAAGCTCTCCTTGTGTCCTACAAATGCAATCCAGGCATAAGCAAAGACATGTAGTTCAACACAAGAGATTAACAACATAAATCNGATAGCAAATGTCATCAACTAATTTCAAATTGACTAAGAGAAGGGAAAGAGG